>JBAMJR010000172.1:1292500-1515000 GCA_038501785.1 Myoxocephalus aenaeus
CTGCTATTTAACAGTAGCTGTTAAAGTATTATATATTTTATTTTAAGATTATTATAACTCATGCATTAATGTAAAAGCAGGAATTTACAGTTGGATTTAAACGATCAAAATAGTCTATCGACAAATTGATTAATGGCCGTATCGTTTAAACTCTACTTGTATAAACTGTTAATTTATAACAAAACATTTAACATTTAAGTACAGGTACCTCAGATTTGTACTGAAGTACAGTACTTCTGTACTTTTGTTATATTCCACAACTGCATTTTACTGAGATGGTTTATTTATATTGAATACTATTAATAGTGTTTGACTAAAGGAGGGATATTAATACTGTTAGAGTGTGTGTGTGTGTGTGTGTGTGTGTGTGTGTGTGTGTGTGTGTGTGTGTGTGATATGCAATATACTACATTTTGATTTGTAAAGTGAAACGCAGTGTCGACGTGTCATCAAAGGGTCACTCAGTGCTTTAGTTTAGGACTCACAAGAGATTAAAAACACCATGATCAAAATTAAAGCAACAGAGGTCCAGATGTCCTGACTTTTAATTTCGAGTGCAGATAAAGCTAAAACCACTGGATCCTACATTTCCTATAATTCAACTTTTGACCTTGTAACACACCCCCATCAAAACAATGTGAATGTTCCTAAGGTCGAATAAGACAAGATTATTTATAAGACTACTCTAGAGTCACAAAATATATTTGAGCTGTTTTCAAAGGCTGAGCACGACTCATCACGAAAGTAAAACTGAGCTTCAGATGTAAAATCGAGCGCCCGTTTAAAATAAGGAAGCAATAACTTTCAAACCAGTAACACATCTTGTCCGATATCAACCAAACCAGTTGACACAACAAGGCTGGATCTATTGATAATTTCCTTTAAAGATTAATAATTGACTAACCCTCTATCGCATGGTTTCGTCAAACGATTACTTTATCTAAATTTTACTAAAAGGCAGTAATATAAAATCAGTTTTAATGTTTATTTCTTCTTTGAAATTACATATAATTGATCACATGACATGAGCAGAAAGCCTGTTGCACTTCCTTTTGTGGATATGTGACATCGAGAAGGTCATGAACTGAGGGCTCCCAACGTTGACTAATTGTTCAATATTTAGGCAAAATGTAATATTATTATTATATCTTGATATTTTGTAATTACAGACGTTTTTATCACATTTAATAGTATTATGAATTGCACCGCTGGTTGTCCTGGGGACAGGAGGGACACACCAGAACGAGTGGGGTGAAATTGGGTCACAATGGAGAATTGAATGTGAATTTTATTTAAAAATGTTTTAATATTGAATACAAATAATGTAATGATTTTATACATATTAAATATGTCCATTATTTGAGCAGTTTGTAGTAATAAAAAACAATTTTTACCGTGTTTCAAAAATAATGCACGCAATAGAAAATTGCCCGTTTCACTTTTCAAGTATTATCACGAACCCAAATATATTCAGTTTACAATCAAACCGTAGAAGACAAAGAAAAGTCTCAAATATTTACATTTCAGAGGCTAAAAACAGCATTTATTTGAAAAAAAAAGAGTTGCACAAAAAATTAATTTATCATCGTTTTTGCTGATTAATTTCTTGTTGATCGACTAATAGATTAATCGTCTAATTGTTTCATCTCTAGTCTTCTGCATTACTTTGTATGTGTGGTGGGCCTGTGTGTGTAATATTTAATGTATTTTATTACTTACTTACTTACTTGCTTGTTTCTTTTCTTTGTTATTGATTCCACTTGTTTAGTTATCAGTTGGTGATGAAGTGGTTGTCTTGACTGATTAATTGCGATCCTTCGTGGCGTTTGTAGGCCTCATAAATACAATAATGTTTCACGCACCCATTTGGAAGCTAAGATATGATGCTATATGAATCTTTGTTTATAGACTGACTATAGACTGTAAATGTTTGTGTGAATAATTCAGTCTGGGATCCATCAGAGGGCAGTAGAGTTCCTAGTGGACGTCAGAGGGTCCCAGAAGTGCTCAGCATCCTCGCTGTTTCTTCCTCATAGTCAGAGGCGTTGAGTCGACTCAATGGGAGTTTGTGGTTTCAAGTATCGGTCTGACAAATTATATTGCAATCAATAACGCAACAAATACATATATTTTCAAAAGTCCCCCCCCCCCAAAAAAAGAAAACAGGTCAATAAAAACAAGAAATCCATGTTGAGGTCGTTGAGAAAAACAGTTTTCAGTTATAACAAGATTAGAGAAGCTGCTGCCGTCGAATCAACATATTTCTGTGTTTTATTGCTTTAACCTCGGACCAGGAGGTGAAAAACAGGAGAGCATACACACACACACACACACACACACACCTCGTCTAGGTGTAAATCTCATTTTCCGCTGCTGTCAGTGACCCTGTAGAATTGGATGGTGTTTACGTTCCTGGATTACGTGTGTAAAGTCAGGATTAATCTGCACATTTAAACACCCTGCATATACAAATTACAGTCTTCAGATCGGTCATACGTGATCCCAGAATCCTTTGCTGTCGGTTGATAAGTGTCATCAGCGGAGTTTGATTTATTTTATATTTTAATATTCAGGTCACGCTGGCAGCAGATCAGTGGTGCACAGTGTACTTCAATAAGTACACGTTTGACATACTTGTATTTACTTGTGTATTTCCAATTTATGCTACTTTCTATTTGTACTCCATTACAGTGCAGAATGGATGTTGTATGTTGTACAGCTGTAGTAAACACTATTAGTTCATCTCCAGTCTGAAGGTGAACCAGTGAAAAACATTAAAAGCATGGAATGAAGTTTCCACAGAAACATGAGCAGCTTTAGTTTTCTTCCCAAACTTCACTTCCTGAGAAAAAAAGAAAAAGAGATGTATTCACTGTTGTGCATCCAGGGGGCGACATGAGGTTTGTTACGCACTGAAGCGTCATGTGATTTTACATCCACTGTGTTACCGTCAGAGTGACAGAACAATACAAATAAACAAAGATTTTACCACCGCAAAATCCAACTGCAACATTGGAGACGGATGTTTTCACTATTCCAGAAGCACTTTTTGTTACTTATCTGCGAATAAATTTGTCCGAACGATACATAACAGATCCCTTTTTCATAACAAATGAAGTATATAAAATACAATCTACGTGTTTGTAGGATATAAAACGATGTATAACGAGTCAAACTTTTGCGGATGTTTCATATAAATAGAAATTCAAACTAATAATTAGTTTAAGAAAAACGTTCGCGACATAAAACACAGCTTTATCCAAAACTTGATGCCGCTGACCCCGCCCACTCCATTTGATTGGCAGGTGGTTCTCCAGGAAGTACAGTGCAGAGCCACAGCTTCCCTCTAACTACACAGATTCCGCAGCTTTAATCCTGATACAGGCTGACACAGAGGTTTACACACATTCAGCTCAGTGATCTGATTGGTCAAACCCAGCTTTTAAAACGCGGCGAGAAGTCTTGTTAAACTAATTATTTCCCATCTAACCAGGAAGTGTGTGTGTGTTGTTTCTTATTTCACCGCTGAGTCGTCTGTTTTCTTTGTACTTTGAAAATGTTTACACACGTGACGTCTGTTTGCCTCAAAGGTTTGTCAGGATATTAATATATTTTATTATGTGACTTGACATTCAAAAGGATCCACCACCAGTCATCTCATCTCTCCTCACCTCTGTTTGCGCAATTACGCCATTTTGGAGAACATATTTACACACGTAAAACGTTGTTCGCTCAAAGATTTACCCAGCAAACAAAATTTCTACCACCCCAAACAATTAATTTTACGGCATGTATTATTCAGCTAAACGTTCACTGTTCCACCGTTAACCGTTACCAGATTGTGTATTTTATTTATTTATAATTTACAACAGAATCCAGGAAAGCGAAGGAGTTTGAACGCGGCCTTCTTTAACCAAACATTATCCTGAGGCTTTCAAAGAGGCTGATGCACTCGGTCGCTGTATCTTGTATGAATATTACTTCACTAATATCTGATTATAGCAAGAAGCAAAGAAAAGCTAAGTAATTAGTTATTTAGATTTTACTGTGACGGCGGAAATAGCTCCAGGCGGCAGAGTTTTCGATTACGGTTCAAATTTTTGACTAAACAAGAAATAAATAACATCTCTGTTTATTCTGTATAGATGCAGCATATATGAAATCTAAATTGTTTTAAAGCAAAATAGATTAAAAAAAAATACATACAATAAATAAATACATAAAGAAAATCAAAGCTGTGCGTGCTTTAAACACAATGTAATTAAATAAAAGTGTGAAAAGAGCATCAGTCTAACAGTAACTATATGTAAAATAGTTCCAGTAATTATGAAGCTTCGTCGTATTATGATTTTTCTTTTTTACAAAAAATTAAAATGGTTGCAGATTTCTTGAAATGTATGTAATAATTTTATAATACATTTTTCTTCGACTGTTTTTGGTGTGAATGCCATCAATCATATTTTTTCTCATATTGAATTTAAATTAAGAAATTAGACTGAGAATATAAGATGTAACATTTTGCAGTAGAGAACAAAATGAAAATATTGTGTTTTCATAGAATAGAATTTTTGAAGAAATTTGACTCAGTGATATATATTTTTTTCATTGATTTCTGTTTGCAAAATTCTTATTTACATATGTACAGTAATTAAAGATGTTACAATATAAATCATTTGAAATTACATTTTTTATATTTTATCTTAGATTTAAGAATGAGATTCCCTTCCACACTAAACACTGATTCGTTGAGCGCAGCAGTGATCAGTGTGATGGTGTAAATATGTGCGTGGGAAATATAATTAGTGTGACAAGTTCACATTATAATAATAATTAATCAGCTAGCCAGGCTGTACACTGTTACTGCTGGTTTTCATTAGTTGTAATCGTTATTACGATAGTAATTCATCCATTTAAACCTCAACATTGTGATTTTAATACCACAATATTTTGTATAATGAGTTTAACAGTAAACACAGTGGACGTATTCAGCTGCCGAGACCAAATGTGGCGAGCAGGTTGAGATTTGTCTCCCTTTTTTTAAAGTTTCAGGATGTTTCAAGAACGCAAATGAAGAATAATCACTGCACAACAATTTATAAAATGACATTTGATTGGTTACTTACAGTTATTGGTGAAATAATCTCACCACACTGGAAGGTTTTTGCTCTTGTTTTATGATTTCTGAGAAACAGACAAGATCCCGACAGTTATTTTGACCCTTTTCTGAGATTTTGGTGTTTTGATGCGTCACGAAAAACCAAACTGACGGTGATGTTGTGGCTCCTGAGAACAACACACAAAGTAAATCCTTCACTATGAGACAAAAATACAGAAGAGGTTGATCCTGAACGCACCACGGCGCCACGCAGATCTGGAGGGAGAAGAAGTTTTTAATACCAATAAAAACAGAATAATACAAACAGGCGTCAGGCAGCTACTGTATCACCTACCTCCCGCAGTGTTACCATGGCAATACTGCACCGTCACCCACAACGGCCATTTTGTGTCCTCGACCCCTCTTTGTTTCTAGTTTATCTGCTCGTAAAAAAGTCAAAACTTTCACGAACTGGAAGCAACTTCTTGTGTTCATCGCGACCTTTGCTGGGAAACGCCGGAGGAAAAAGCCGACACCTGCGTTAAAACACCCCCCGGGAGTTAGTGTGTGTGCGTGTGTGTGTGTGGTGGTGGGGGGGTCACCTCCCCAACCCCCCTCTCATCCCGACAGGCGTCTTTTCTTTTTGTTCATTTTTTTAACCCAACTGCTTCCACACACCCAATGACCTCTCTGTTGATGCTACGGCAGCGGCCATCTTGTTTCATTAGACTGTAGTGTGTGTGTGTGTGTGTGTGTGTGTGTGTGTGTGTGTGTGTGTGTGTGTGTGTGTGTGTGTGTGTGTGTGTGTGTGTGTGTGTGGTGTGTGTGTGTGCAGATGCTTCGTCTATTGTTTGAGTCAGTTCTGATTTGATTAACAGGCCGTTGGTGGTCAGCGCTACACTGGTCATTAACGGCTGGTAGGACTGGAAACTGGCACAGAGCCATAACTCTATAAATGTGTGTGTGTGTGTGTGTGTGTGTGTGTGTGTGTGTGTGTGTGTGTGTGTGTGTGTGTGTGTTAGAAATGCTTTGTCATGAAATGTGGTGAAGACATTCATGTTCTCTGATGATCACATGACTCCTCTACACTGTAAGAAAGTAAATGTTTCACGGTTTTAGCGTGAAACATTACACTTGTGAAATAACTGAACTAGTGCTGAACAGTTAGTTCAGGGTTGAACACTTGTTGGGTCAACATGTATTATACTGGTAGTAGTAGTCGTGGTAGTAGTAGTGGGAGCAGTAGTTGTAGTATTGGCAATAGTACGTAGTACTTGTGGATATTTTTAGCAGCGTGTTGTTCAGTCTGTTTGCTTTTGCCCCAGAGGACTCATCTGTTATTCCTTGGCCTACAATTCTTCTTCTGTTTAGATAAGACATGCTGTGTGTCATCACGTCCGATTGTGTACTTGTGTGTTTGTGTGACTAATCAAGTGTGTACGCACATACGTCAAGCACGTGTCTATGAATGACTGTATGTTTGTGCGAACGTGTGTAAATGTGTGCACATAAATGAGCAATCGTGTGTGTGTGTGTGTGTGTGTGTGTGTGTCTCCCTCCCTTGAGCCTGAGGTACTGTAGAGAACATCTGTGTGTGTGTGTGTGTGTGTGTGTGTGTGTGTGTGTGTGTGTGTGTGTGTGTGTGTGTGTGTGTGTGTGTGTGTGTGTGTGTGTGTGTGTGTGTGTGTGCGCGCTACACTCGTCCTCGTTCAGAGACGTCCATTACATCTGTCAGGTTGAAACCTTTTGTCTGCAGCTGTTCCACGTTCGTACGCAAGTTTTCAGATTGATTGATGAACCTGAACGCTCCATGTTGCTCTGTCAGTAAAAGCACCAGCAGTATCAGCAGTAATGACCTGTGTAGTACTATGTGCAGTATTATTATCTGTAGTTCCAGTAGTAGTCATAGCAGTGCAAGAGGAAAGAGAAATTGTAGTTACTTTAGAAGTGTCAGTAGTACTCTCGCAGTACTACTACACACAGAAGTATTAGTTCACAGTTGCGGCGAAATTTGAAGTTGTAAAATAAGATAAGATAAATTAAAATAATCCTTTATTAGTCCCGCAGTGGGGAAATTACAGGATTACAGCAGCCTTGCTCACAAGTGAATAAAAAAAAAAGAATAAGTAATAGTACTTTTTGCAACAGTACTGGTTATATTTATAGTAGAAGTAATACTTGTTGTCAGTTTTAGTACTACACGTAGTACTACTCATTGCAGTAAAATAACTGTAGTAAATGTAGTTATACAGCTGTGTTTATCCACATCTTTGTGCAAACATCAGTTTTCATGAAAATATTGACCGAAATACTGGAGAATTATGGTTTTATGTCATCAGGAAATCCTTCGTCCCTCTCTGGGACTCTCCGCTCCACTCATTTGAAAACAGCTCACATATATATAGTATACATTTATTTCAAGACTTTCCTAAAAAATAGCTTTTAGGTGTTTTTAATAGTTTATGGGGAACAATGGAGCGCTGTGGCATAGAGGAAGACGATATACACACACACAATACTTGTTAGTAGATACATCATCGATACAGCAAGTATATTTGTTGACCATATTGCTATATCTATTTCTCGTCATACAATGCATATATGCGTATACAACTATTACAGTAGTGTAACTTTGTTGTTGCAACGAACTGTCCAGAAACACGTCCTTCTTCGGTTTTTGCAAGTTTTATTATAACAAATCCACGTTAAAAAACAAGCACACGTTTTTGTCTTCAGCTTGCACACTTGCACTTTCTTCCTCTCTTAAAGAGACAGCGCTCTCTTCTGCAGGGTCGATCCAATACTTTCTTCCCTTCAAAGTCAGTATGTGTACAGGTAATTCATGTTCTCAGACATTGGAATAACAACATATGAATGAACTTAAACACACATCTAAAATACATTATTAGAAATGGACACAGTGGTATTAAATCAGATATATGAAATAACATCTTTCAGGGTGGTTAGTGGGCTAGTGAATTATTACTTTTACATATAAATATGTCATAATCACAGTTTTGACTGCACTTTCCTCCTGTTTAAATCTCAGGCCATCAATAAGGTTTGATCTCATTTGAGCTACACGTGGGACAGAGATCAGTACCAACATCATTACTGGTGATGTGATACGATAAGTATCTCAGTTTAGGGTTAATAATAAGTCTCAGTTTGTGGCGAATGAATCCTATATCTTCCAATCTATATTGACTCAGATTCTTTCTGACAGCTGCAGGTTTTATGATAATTGTGCCGTTATGTTCCCGGTGTCTTTACTGTAGCTGGATAAAGAGGTTTGTGTGTCATGTGACCCGATCCGTGTAACTGATCTCCTGCTGGCTCGTTATGATTATTAATCATCAGGGCGGAAGTTTGAGGAGCTCTGATTGGAAGATGGACATTACTTCACTGTTTCCATTCTGTCTTTGTGCAAGTGTGCAAGTACTGCGTGTCCTTTGGTACTGTGTGTCTCCGGCATTAATACTTCTTACAGAACCACAGTGTTGCTGTTTGTGTGTGATTTTGTACACATTACCTTGATGTCTCTGTGTACAATTCATGCATACTATTTTATTTTCTGTGGGCACATTTACAGTAATAATGCATGTAAATGTGTGTCCCGTCTCATTGATTGAGCTCTTCCTGTTCTCTGATTGTCATGGTTTCCAGATGCCCGATTATCAGCGACCGCTCCCTCTTCCTCTGATGACTCGTCAGTTGCCGGGCAGACCGTAAAACAGAGCCTGCGTTCAATAAATAGACACGTTTATCTGAAACATACAGGGTTTGTGACGTACAGTCAAACTTCATGTTCAGCTATTGTATCGCATCCTGTCAGGAGAAACGTGAAGTTTCTGTATCTTGATCAACAGGAAGAGGTTTATTATTTGTTCCAGGCCAAACCAGGAAGTGATGGCGACTGGTTCAAATACTGACGCTTGGCCAGTGGCCCGCTGCCTCTGGACACTGACGCACAGGACACCGGTCAGCTTCTACATGAGACGCACCGGATCTTCCACTCCAATGTAAACCCATCCGCGTCATTATTAAAAACTCTGAGTCACATGATGTTATGTCCCAACTTAGGTTACGTTACAGTCATACTTATTTATACCTATTTTAGGATCTTTTTTTACTTCAACTCTAACTAAGTGGTTCTGTTGCACAAACATAACCGCCAGCGTTTCAAAACCAAATGTAACAATGTTAACGGGGGCGTTTTTCAACATTTACTACACACACTCAATCAGACTCAGAATCAGAACCATTTATTCCCATGTATGTTCACATACAAGGAATACTTCCCAAAAGGGAAAGATATGACGAGTAGGAATAAGATCACACACCCCCTTTAAGAACTTATTAACTATAAAAATCAATTACGACCCCATTTTCTTTTTCAGTTTTTCTGATTGATTTATTATGTTTGACCTCTAAATGTCTAATGTTGCTCAGCCGGGTGAAGGCAGTTTGTTAACCTGCTGTCTTTTCAGCTCTCTGGGACTTTGGGAACACAACATAGACAACCTGCATAAAGTTAGCTTAGTTCAGGCACACAGTGGTCAATTCAAGTATATATTTTTTTAAACAGCCTACTGTCACAACTCAAAAAATTGGCCTCAAGGTGCTTAACACCCATCCGATAGGGGAAAAACTCCCCAAAATAAACCTTTACGGGGAAAGAAAGGGGCACCTTAGGGAGAGAAACAGAAGAGTAGTCCCTCTCCCTGGACATAGGGACATGGAATAGTTGTTGTGTGTGCAGAATAATAATAAAAAAAGAGGGGAAAGGCAATCAGGATCCAAATTATGGATAGACTGTTAACATATACTGTAGTTATGTCGGTAAAACAAAAGAAAAATTGAATTGTAAGGGCAAAAATATGCTTATGTGGCCTTTGCAGAAGCTGTATTGATAAAAATATCAGCGTATTTGTTCCGTCAGACAAAATGTAACCACTTTCTGGAGTGACCTGGAGCATCTGCTCTCCGTCTCTGTCTCAGTATTACATGAGCTAACAGTGAGAGAAAAGAATGGAAACTTATAGAAACTGGAATTATATCAATATATATTCTACACAAATCGCTCAAGAATTCCCATTTTTAGTCCATTTTGCTTTCATATTCTGTTCATCAACCAGCATTTAAACCCTTGTATCTCCAAAGTGACATTTTAGAATGAGGAAAAACTCGGACCATGCATCACTATTGAGTTCTGAAAAGTGTTTCATGTTCCCGGGCTCCTAAAGCTTTCCTGAGACAGACAGCTTTAAAAGCTCATCTGGAGTTACAAAGTTTTCACTGACAGTGATGACACGTGTAAACATATGTAAAAACGTGGGCCTTATAGATCACGAGCGGCCTCTAATCTGCTGCGCCGCTCTTTCCTGAATTGCAGCTGATTAGTTGCTGCTTTTTGCTTCCTGCAGCACTTTGAAACCGGAGACGATCGTTCTGGAAACACGACTGCAATTACACCCGAGAAACTCAGCGGCATCCACCCGGCCGCAGACGCATTAGGTTGCATTTCACTGGGCGCATTATAGACCAAGTGCTCGCGGTGCGTTGTTTGAAAATGTTGGAGTATGTTTATTGAAAACAGATTGCAAAATCCTGATCAGACCGCAGTAAATCCCTTCTGGACAGATGGTGATATTAATGCGCTGTGCTGTACGCTACAGGAGCAGAGACTGTAAAATGATGCCTCCGTCCTGCCAAGAACACCATCAGCAGCCCAGAATTACCAATGAAACATCAAAGTCTTCTGATGGAGAATTGTTTTGTTCCTGTGATCATGAAGTAAATATTTATTGATCCCAAAGGACCAACATTTGCCTTCTCATCACAAATCATTAGAAAGTGGTTTGACGGATTCATCAGAGACTTGATGACATGATAGTTCTGATCTGAGGAATAAAACAAAGCTGATGAGGATAATGAAATATGGTTGAAAGCTCCAGAAATTATTGGATTGTCTTGTCAGTTGCTCCCTCTGAGGTCAAGAATGAACTTTGTAACTCAACATTTGAACTAACGTGGATGAGAAGTCCTTAAAGTTCTTAGAAACAAATAGAAATTACAATATCTACAAATCTGTTACAACTCCATCTGCTGATGAAGATTACGCAATATGATTGAAAGCTCCATAATGGCTACTAAATGGATCTTGTACGGTCATATTGTTTTGGACATAGACAAATTAATTGATTATTGTTTCAATAATGAATTACTCATGTCATGTATCTGCTTCTCAAAAGTAAGTTTATAACATAGTATAACTCAATATCTTTGAGTTTGGTTCAAAAGTCAAGAGGTCAAACGGCCGTTTTATACTTCGATCAAATAATCAGAAACAACCACCAGAATAATTCATAATGACAATAATGCTGAGTCAACATCCACACGTTTAAGACAACTCTCTTCGTGCTGCCGGCCGCCATGTTTCTCCAGTGGCCCAGAACAGACAAACCACACACTGGCTCTAGTTCGGGGGCCATTGTGTTTTCACAAAGCTGCACCAAATGACTTTGACCCGGTTCAGATTCTGGGGATTCATCAAATCCTGGGTAGGACCCCAGAGAGCCGGCTCTGCTGCCATGGCGTCTGAAAATCCTGCTGAACGCCTCGGCCCCCGAGGGACTCTCTACCCGGACCGACAGAGAACAGACTGGGCCGTGAGCACATGTACCGCGTGGCCTCTTTGTGTGTACAGAACGTACTGTGTGTGATCCAGATGGGTGTCTCTGTGGGATTTGCACCCAGGAGGTCAGTCGCTATCGTACACCGAGACCCAGAACCGGGCGGGGCGAAAAAACGGTAGTTCAGGAAATGTATTCAAAGACGGCGACCTTTGTCCACTTATTTTGGCTTGAATGTGTAAATGTTTGGGTTTTTCAAAAGCATTTGTAGACACAATATCGAGTCTTTTATTTCCATCATCAGAATCGCCATCAGCGGGTTCCCTGGACAGCAGCTGGTAGAGTGGCAAGCGCCGCTCTGGTCTGGATTACTGCCGAGCGCAGCAGTCGTGAGATAGATCGTATGTCAACTACATGTGTACGGTACATGAAGGTCCACAGGGTTAACAGCTTAAAGCCTCTCTGATGTGTTTTCAATCAGATGGAAACTAAAGAAGCAACTGAGAACAGCGGGGAAAAAACCAGAGCACACAATGTTCTCTGGAGGTTTCAAAGACACAATGAGGAAAGACGAGATTAACCTGATTGGTCCCGGAGTGAAAGTGGGACGATACGGCAGCGAAGAACAGAAGGTAGAGAGACGTGAAACAATGATCACAGAGAATGTTCAGGTTTCTCCTCTGGTGTTAGACACAACTATACCTTAAAACAACTCAAATAAGTTGCACGTCAATATCTCCAGCCTGCAGCTGCTTCACAGTAAAAACTTCACAGTCAATAATAATTATAGAACTTGAATAACACCTTGAATTTTAATCAATGTTCTATTTGATGACACTTTATTTGTACAAATGCAGTACCCGATGATAATATCTGTTTTAAAGCTGATTTCCTGCAGCATTTACAGTTGTCCACTTCTGAATAAGCAACCTTATTCATATTGGTATCTGTGCCAGGAGATTATGTATCCAGTCGCGTGTTTGTGTGCATCTCTGTGTCTGTCTGTCTCTACACGGCTAATCTTACATACTGCTGCTGGATTCATCAGCCTAATATTTGTTTGTACCTATTTATTAATGTGGGCGCAGTGATTCACACTCCTCACTGCTCTTAATTAAACGGACAGTTTGGGACCGCAAGTGAAGTTGTTGATCCGTTTTGATTACGTATTATAAATTTTTCCTATTGATTTGCCCACCTGGGACGGACAATTGCATGTACGTATGTATATTATGCTCTTAGTAAATATCAAACTGAACTGAGTGCTGACTACAACGTCGTCTTACGTCGGTATGGAGAGTTCGCTCTTAGCAGTCAGTGTGTGTGTTTGGCTTCAGAGGTGTAGAATTTAGACTTTTAGTATTGTTTAGTAGTGCTGTACAGTGAGTGCAAACATAGTTTGACACAAAATACATTAAAAGCATAGTTTAACATTTTAAGAAATATGCGTATTTACCTTGGTTGCCGTCTGAAGCTGATGAACACGTTATATGTTGCTTGTTTAAACAGAACACAACTAGTACATTTAAAAGTGATATACTGGAACAGTCTATGAAGTCTTAACATTTTCATACCAGAAAAAGAAACAATCTTCTGTCATTTTAAAGTCATTATTATGTAGTGAACATGAATGTCTCTGTCTTCTTGTGGACTTGCCATAGTGATATGAAGCTTGTAAATGTGGAGTAGGTGTTAATGTTGACCTGTTATGTCTTCAAAATACCTGAAAATATAAAGAAAATATACAATTTATTGTGTTGAGACAAGCTCGTTGAACATGGCGGCTCATCCTGTTATCCTGCTTCATGCCCTCATTTTATCACCGTCATACTTTACATTTAATACTTTATATAAACCAATTTGCAGCCTCACAAACTCATCACACAGCTGTAAGCTGATCGGTGGTTGATGTACAGATGTTCTCTGCTGCATGTCGGGGATATTTATAGTTAATCCAACAGGAATACGTGCACAACGTGCAGTATCATCCTGCACAATTACTGCAGGTGTGTACACACTGGAAGTATTTCCAGAGTTCTCAAAGAGTGTATATATATATATATATATATATATACAAGATATATTTTGTCATACGTAAACATAAAAGAGATTTAACTTGTTTTTCAAGTTGTATTTACTATCTGTGCAGCAAGAAATTACACATTATTGCTCTTTTTGTACAACGTTGAAAGTATGAACACATAAATTAGTTTGAAAAAAATATATAAAGTTGTAAATATAGTCAAATATAAATGATAATGCCGTACAATACAGTATTTCTTTTACAGCTACCATTTTTGTTGTAACATTCTAAATGTGGGAACTTTTATCATTATTATTGTTTCTATTTGTTTAAAGGAGGAGATACAAATAACTTTTTATCATTATTATTAATATTATTATTTCTATTTTTAAAGGAGGAGATAAAAAAACACTCCTTTCATGGTTCAAGTTTGTATATACAGTTACATGTTATATGATCTTGAGATATAGCAGGTAAAATATGTACAAATCCCAATTTTAGAGACTAAAACAAGTAATAAAAAGGGCATGATCCGGTGCATCAGAGTCTTAAACTTAAATCAAAAGACACCATGTGTCACATCAAGGGGACTCGACACGTCAGGCCTTCAATGGCTTCTCTCGGTCTGGTTCTGTTTGGAAGCGCTGAACGCTCCTCTGCCGTTTTTCCTGGAAGCGGAGCATCGTGTGCGTGTCGTCAGCCGACTCTCGGAAACACTGCGGCCGAAATTCATCTCTTCCTAACAGACCATCAACGCACAGCCAGAGGTGAAGTCACTTTTATGGAAATGAGGAAGATGAGTGGAAACAGGACGAAGGCCAAACAGACCCGCTGACTTCAGCTGTGTGTGTGTGTGTGTGTGTGTGTGTGTGTGTGTGTGTGTAGTCGCATTAGTATATTGCTTATCAAAGTATACAATACATTTTGTTCATTTTAAGACCAAACTATAAAGCGTTAGACAGTTATTCTTATGAATTCATTAAAAGTGATATTTCCGGATTGCCTTAAGCTCCAAATGTTTGATATTTTTTCTTGCAAATCACTTTGTTCATTTTAAAATAACAACGATGGCAACTTTGTCAAAAAAAGATAACAAAAATAAGAGTAATGGACATTGATTCTAAAATGCTACTTACTCCAGTAGTGGTGCTACAACCTGTACAGTAGAAGTAGCGTGACTTGCAAGGCTCTATGAAAGTAGTTTTTTTTGTTTGTTTTCCCATCGCTCAAACACAAGGGTCGAACCGCAGACAACAACGTGCATTTTCAAAGTATCGCGTCTTCATTTTAAACCGAAGTTGTTGCGTTGCCAGAAAGCAAAACCTGAACCCAAACTTTGACTTCACAGTATTTGGTTTAGCTCGTGTTTGTGGTCGGAACAGTTGATGTCTCATTTCAGAATGAATTCTTTTAATTTGGCTAACTTCCTGTCAACAACAGGGGGTGAACGGACAGCTTGTCCTGGAGCGAGAGCTCTGGTAGGGCGGGAGGAAGCCCAGTATAGAGGTTTGACCAGGCGTGACCGCCGCCCCGCCCTCCACGGACCCCCGACAGAGAGATCATGATCACTTGGCGACGAGGCCTTCAGCTCACAGGTCAGATTAAACCAACAGGTTTGTCTTCCAAAATCTCTTCAACACACACTACAGAGTGAGAAAAAGCAAACGGCTTAATGTGTATTACTGTTTGAGTGGAATAGACGTTGCTCATGAATAAATCCCCTTCTGCTGTCTTTATTCTTCTTCTGTAAGTTGTAGTGGTTCTTTATAGGAGCGTTAAGGAGCGTTGTGAGTTCTTATCCTTTCTTATTCGCTCATTCCTAGAAATATCCTAATGAGTCTCTCAAAGGCTAAAGGACAAACGTCACGGCTCTCTATCTCTGTATCTCCTCTTCAGTCTTTCATGTCTTCACTGAACCACAGGGGTCCCTAATCCAGGAAGAGTTTACCTCTTCCTCTTCCTCCTCCTCTGATCAGACAGACGAACAGACAGCAATTAGGGAAAGGAAGGGAAAGGGAGATGGACATAGAGAGGAAAAGGAAAGAAGGCTGACAGAGGGGAGAATACAGGAGGCAAAGGTCAAACTTAATGCAATGTCATTACATTGCATTAAGGAACAAAATGAAAAAGGGCGGGTAGAGGCAGTCGAATCAAGAGAAAGACAGACAAAGAGAGGAGTAAAGAAACAAGCTGCAGAGGTCAAGCTAAGCGCCTCGTAACGCAGAGTGACTAAACTAAAAGAAATGGGAAACGGTTGAAGTGAGAAAGTGTTGGCGAGAGGCCAGGTAGACCATTAGCAAAGTCAGCCCGGGCCGCGTAGCGTAACGACGATACGCTTTTATAAAAACTTCCATCTCACATTTCACTCCATTAACAATCCTGCTTTTAACCTTTGGTAGGGCATGTTTCCAGATCAGGGAAGCTGAAAACAAAACGACAACAGACAGGAGGAAGAATGTGTGAGGGTAGGACCTGGGCCTCGAGCAAAGACAGGAAAGATCAACCAGAGGCCTGAAGTGTTCACTGATGAAGTGATATCATATGTAGCTGTTGATGTGGTGACTAAACAAGGGATGAGTCATTGATATATTTGTGTTTTTAAAGATGTATGGGCTTAGATTGGATTTTCACAAGAAGGAACAGATATAATAACACCAGAGATACCTTATACTTTAAATAATCTCTCTCGCATTAATATGCATCAAACTATTATCCATGTAAAGATATAGTGGAGTAATGTCGACCTGAGCAGAATGAAGTTGCTCTCCCTTTGTGTGTGTGTTGTTATCCAAGCTTCTCTGTGCTTTGTTGACAAAGCCGGGCCGGCCTTGCACGTGCACGTTAGCTAGCTCACGGCTGCCACTCTGCACGGCTCTCACATGGTGGTTACAGCTGATGATGCCATCCTGACTGACAGTGTTGCTGCAAAAGGTGAGCTACCAACCCTCCGGTTCCCCCTCATGTAAACACGGTTGGCGCTGTCACCACTGATGCTGTTGTTTGCACTGTTGGCATCGTTAGCTGCGTGCTGCCATGTTGAGAGCCATGTGGAGGCAACAGACTTAATCTGAATTTCGAATTCAGCACCTATAGAGATCCGTTGCTGCAGATAAACCGTGAAGTGAGCAGGATTCTGGGGGGTGTAGTCGCAGAAACTAAATATAATATTCATAACTATGTTTTCATTCGTGTATAATCCCCTGAAAATAATAATCGTTAGCTTAGAATGAGCCCTTCATATATACATAGTGAGTGAGTCCTCCTCATAGAGTGTACGGTAACAGACAAACCAAACATTGGCTCTATAGCGAGAGACTTTTGCATTTTTACTCTCCTTAAGGTTGTTGTTCTCCGACATGCTTGTAAAACCTTCTCACATTCATTGCTACTGAAGCAGTGTTATTAAGCATGGCCTCTGAGCGAGGACAACGCCTTGCCAGTCTTGAAAGGGGGGGATGAGTGAGTGGAGGAGGATACCGTTGTTTACAATCTGCAACCTCACTGCTATATGCCACTAAATCCTATAGAACTGTTCCGGTAAATTGAAAATAAAGAACTAAAAGAAATCAAACAATCAAATCAAGCTAACTCAGTTCTCCACGTACAATGGCGTGTGCTCAGGATCGATTAATAATTGTGTTTAACCGGAGTTTCACTCTTAATCATCTGCAGAATATGTAGCCCTCCCACAGTGATGAATCTGTTTCATTCCGATACGAAACATATCTGTTATTTTTTTTGTTCAGACGATCTTGTTTTTGAACAGATCATTTTTACACAAGAGTTGTCGGCAGACAAACATGGCGGACGTTGTTTATGTCAGTGATTCTCAACTGGTGGGACCCGTTTTCAGTGGGTCGCAGGCCTTTTTTCCTGAACAAAAAAAAAAAAGCAAAAAAAAAAAAAAAAAATCTCTTTTTTTTTTTTTTCATCCTGTGGTTTTATTTTGAAAGGACTTTTTTATGCAGCGGAGTGTCGTTATTTTGCCGGCTCTGATTTCAACTGGTTTTGCACTTGTCCCTCCATGTTTTCAGCAGCGTGGGCCAGGTTGGGTCAAACCATCCTGATATGAGGGAGACTCTGGGTTTTTAGGATAATTAAATTAAACAGCCTTCTGAATATAACATTGACAACTGATGGCGCTGCCTGCATGACAGGAAAAAACTCTGGGGTCGTGAGGAGAATTGAGTGCTGCTTAATTTTCTGTAAAGCACAAAGTTTTTCAGTATTTACTGATGAGGTAATCACAAGAGAAGTTAATGTTGTATATATGAATACTTTTGAATTCCACTTTTGTTTAATTTATTTTGAGTTAGTGGAAAAGCTGCTCCTCAACACAGTGACGTGTTCCACAATAAAGTGTTTGTCATAGATTCGGTGAGTGTGTGTTGTTAGGTCATTTCAGTCTTTTTGAAACTACTTCTTAGTTGTTGGACTTTTTTGTTTGTGCATGAAAGCTGTTGAGTCTGTTTAAAAATAGCTGAAGATTCTGAATTGTTATATATGTTGTAATACCTCGTGTCCTGAAGATGCAGTTTTAGTTTTTTAATTCAAATGCAGCTAATTGAGTGTAAAAGGGAATAGTTTCAAGTACATCTTAATTATCAAATGATAAATATTGTATAATGGTACTCCTTGGTATAGTTTACTTTGAGCTAAACTCCTTGGTATAGTTTACTTTGAGCTAAACTCCTTGGTATAGTTTACTTTGAGCTAAACTCCTTGGTATAGTTTACTTTGATCTAAACTCCTTGGTATAGTTTACTTTGAGCTAAACTCCTTGGTATAGTTTACTGTGAGCTAAACTCCTTGGTATAGTTTATAGCTTTAGCCCCCCTAAAACAGGCCTAACGACGTCCCTGGTTCCCTCTCTATCATCGCCACCAGCTGCTCGTTTTGGTTATTAAACTTGTTTTTGTGTTAGCATACATATTCTGTACTATCTCAGGTTCAAACTGCACCATCTTTCCATTAAATACATTGGAGAAGTTGAGAATGTTCCTCGATTTGGGTCGCGGCTTGTCATTCAGGGGTGATAGTGGGTCCCGGAGCCAGACCAGTTGAGAACCACTGGTTTATGTGATGCAGGAGGTGAGGGGATGTCCAGACTCCCTCCCAGCTTCCTTAGAACAACAGTGTTTGATGAGAGCGGCTGAATAGCAGCCGGGCTGCACGCTGACACCCGGGTCCGAGGAACGATAAACCGGCCGGGATTATTGCCAAAGCCGACAACCTGTTTGTTTAACCCTCTTGACCTCCCCGAAGGAGAGGTCAAGGTCTTCTTCTTGTTCTTCTCCTTCGTCTCCTGTCCTGCTGCTTTCTCCCGCTCTCCTCCAGTCACATAAAGCCCTCCTCCTCCTGCTTCCCACGCCGCATCGTTACCTCGATTACATCACGCGTCATCAAGCACGCCATGGGATTTGGGCTGGTCGGGTTCTTCATGCCAGATGTATGGTCGACTATATGAGTGTGTGTGTGTGTGTGTGTGTGGGTAATCCTAATCTCCAGTTTTTCAGTCGGGGGTTAAACAGCAACGAGTGATTTGTGGTTAAAAAGTCTCACTGAAGATAAACATGCAGTTTAACGTCTGTTGTATTTCTTGTGTTTTCGCGTCGCCAAACGACTGTTGGTTGAGGACTAGCAGTGTCACGGCTCAGAAGTTACTCTTTTAGGAGTACTCAAGTTGCTTTTTTACCTTTACATTTTGAAGTAAACAGTTAAAAACATGAAAGTGTTATTATTTTAATGAAATACTGTAGGTGCCAGCAGATATAAGTTAAATACAAAATTGCAAAGTTGGTCTCTCTGCATTCATATCAGTGCTGCAGGAACTGGCTGCTCTCTCTTCTTCTAGCTCCAGATGTTTGTGGGCATTTTACTCTGACGTTATATTATATTCATGGTCTAAACAGCTCTAAACAGGTGCAACCTAGAATGTTTAGGGATTACATCTTTTGCACAATTATTTTTATTTCGTGGCATATTCTGTTTTATTATTTATGTTTAGTTTTCTGTCACTCATTGATCTTCTCCACCATAAGGAGGTTTTCCTCATCCACAGTAACTTCATCCAAAATATTATCTATTTAACAGAATAGTTTAACATTTTGGGGAAATATGATTGAATTTTGCATTCTCTCTGAGAGTTTGATGATCAGATGGAAATCAGTCTCATGTCTGTGTTCAGTGCAGAGCTTGAGACAGGAAATGGTTAGCCTAGCTTAGCATTAAGACTGGAAGCAGGGAGAAACTGCTAGCCTGGCTCTGTCCAAAGTCCAAGATTACACCAACCAACACCTCCGAACAGCAACCTCACTGTGAAAACAAGACTTGAGGAAGCTGCCCATCATGGTCAATGCACCAACTGTTGCTCAGTCAGAAATATGTTGACCTACTGGATCATTCTTAAGGAGATAAAATGGCTTCAGAAGAAACAAGGTTTTAATCCGACTGTCACTGATTTCATGAGAAAATGAAGATTAAGAAAACGGACAAAGACGAGTGACGACCTTCAGTCTGTAAAACGTGTCTCCATACTGGACAAAAAGCTTCAAACAGGTTGATCTAAACTGTTAAATTAAGTACCATCTTTTTATGATAGAGTTGTTAAATACCACAGTGCGTTCAGTCAGGAAATATATCTGTAGTTGTTTTAAATTAGGACTATGTAGTCTCCACTGCTGGTGCGTGTGAAACTAGCATATTCGCTAGCTGCCACATACATGTAATAACTGGTGATTCACGTTCCTTGTACCCGATAAACAAATAAGACTCCTCGCGAGCCCTGTGTTTGCCGTGCTGCGCTAGCGCAACTGCATTTGGCCAAATGCAGCCCTTAATGTTGGTCCACAGGATTATGCTGAGCAGCAAAGCCTCCTGTTATCTGGCAGCATTATCCCTCAGGAGTGACTAACATTAGTGACCTGTAAATCTGTGTGTTGGACTGCAGGCTCCCCGCAGGTTAATGAGCATTAAACCCACAATGTGATGTTCCCCTCGCCGCTACGCTGATGTAGCACAGCTTTCTACGGATACTGACCCGCTGGCCAGCACAAATGAACACTTTTACTTTCAGCACTTGCGGAAAGATTCCCATGGTTATATAATGATCACGTGGTAAAGGTTAGGGGACCATAACTGATTGATTTATATTTATTTTGTGAACGCTGACTGTCAGTTTTGAAACAGGAAACAAACAGCAATCTCTTGTGTTTAAGTCTGATGATTTCTCTATAACGACGTCACCAGACCTTTAAAACTTGCATTCTTTCTAATGCCCAGCAGGGGGCGACTCCTGTGGTTGCAAAAATCAAGTCTGATTGTGAAAATGAGCCTCAGTAAACATGAGTTTATGGTCTCAAGTTTTATTTCCATACAGCATGATGTTCATTTTGTAAATTATAATCCCATTTAGAGTAATCTAGGCTATAAAGGGGAGAATGCTTTAGGGGGCGGGGCTACAAGGTGATCTCTCCACCAACTAAAGATGTATAATGCATCTGTATTTAACTCCTACGCAGTCCAAATATGGCCACTTTCTTTAACTGGAGGCCAGAAAGTCGAACTCAAAGCTTCAAATCGGTAGTCCACAAACCAATGGGTGACGTCATGACAACTAATTCCACTTCTTTTATACAGTCTATGCTTAAAAGTGAAATATTAAATGTCTGTACAAATGGAGTGAAGCACTAGAAAGGAACTCAGTACATTTACTCAATTACTCTACTGAAGTAAAATTTTGAGTTATTGAAGTATTTCCATTTTTGCTGCTTTCTTCTTCTCGTCCAATACATCTCAGAGGAACATGTAGTACTTTTTACTGCACTACGTATATCTGACAGCTTTAGATACTTTACATATTTGGCTTATTAATACAGCAGTATACATTTGGTTCTTTATGTATATTTTGAAGCTGATACTTTCCTACTTTTATTGAAGTAACATTTGAATTGCAGGACTTGATACAGTGCATTTCTACACTGTACAACTTACTTGTACTTAAGTAAAAGATCTGAGTACTTCTCCCAAAACTAATGTGGAGCAGGTCCATGAAGCTACTTCTCATAGTACTATTATGCGATAAAGTTTCTTTATTGACTCAATCTAATTCCCTGTAAACTGTCAACACTGTCTTGGAAACTCGCTATTGAGTCTCTTATTGCTGCTATTATATACTTGCCGGATGCATTTTAGACGGCTGCCCCAGTTTTCTGTGTATCTTAAGTCTTTGTTTGTTTGTCGTACATCTTTAAATCATTCCTTTTTCCAAAGCTGAAGCTGTGTTGTGGTTAGTCGGCCTATATCTGCTGTAGAGATTATTACTGAGCATCTATCCCCCGGCAGAGCCAAACATTAGTGACCTGTAAGCCTTTGTGTTGGCACAAGGCAGAGCTCCAGGTCCGCGGTCAGCAAACACACAACGCTGTAGCTCCCGGTAAAGATAATAAACTGAGGGATCTGCTGTTTCCATGACACCAGACGGCTCAGGTGTGCCCAGGTGAAGTCATATCTCTTTAATCAGGAGGGACGGAAAGAAGTTTATCTGAGTTTCGTGTTTTTATCCAACGTACGATCAAACTCGCTGGTTTGGATTAGTGTCAACAAAACGTGAAGGCATTCCTGCCAGAGTCATGGACTGAATATGTAGAAGTGGGCGGAGTCACCGTGACCCTTTGGTTTGATTGTTTGCGACCAGAAGTGACACGAGGGGGCGGAGCTAAGTACGACCGAAAGCTGAACGAGACATTTTTAGTGGACCCAAGATGTTACGATTATCTTTTATGAACTGAAGACACAGGGGCTTAAAGTTGTAAGACGAAAACAGAGACAGCTCTGTGGTCGCGACCTGTCAATCACAAGGTAGCCCCGCCCGAAAGCACACCCTGCTTTACAGTCTATTTCACTCTCAATTGGGACCATCAATTACGAAATGAACATCATGGTGTATTGAAGACTGCTTAAAACTAGCGATTGAGACCATAAACTAATGTTTACAATCTTTACTGAGATAAATCAAGTGAGAATAATCATTTTCTCATTGACTTCTATACAGACCGACTTATTTTTGCATCCAGAGGAGTTTTCCCCTGATGGCCATTAGAAATAATGCATGTTTAGGACACTTTTCAGAGTCGGAGGCTGCAGCCTGGTGTTTTTGGGCCCATCCTCCTCCTCCCTCTGCCATCTTTGCCGTTCTTTATACTACATAGGAATTACACTGCTTTATTTCCGTAGGTATAAGTGTGAACAGTGCTTGAGAACAGCCTGGCTATATCTGTTATGCTCCAACCACAGTGCTGGTTGGACGGTTGAACAGTCTCTGGTAATTTGTGTAACTTACCGAAACAATCACACCCGCTTCCCGCTGTGCAGAGGTCAGACAGGAGCCAGGGCTTGAACTTCTTTTTTTTAAATTTTTTGCACTTTTTCGTGTGAACAACGTTATGCAACGCCATGAACTGTTTCAGGGAAAGAGATTGTCCGAAAACAGCACATCTCCCACCTTCAGAGGAACTCTTGTTCATGCTCCAACGTGATTGGACAACATGTCTTCGAAACCTTTCGTCTTCATCACCACACATCAGAGTTGGACCTCACCGATGCTCTGGTGGCTGAATGGGAGCAAATCCCTGCAGCCAGGTTCAACATCTGGGGGAAACCAGACGAGAGACACGACATGTCAGAGAGACTTTACTTTAGGGGAAATACTTAACAGTCACTGTTTTGTTTTGTTAGCTTGCATATCAGATGACTGCTCCGCAGTAATTCCGAGTCCAGTTTGATAACAGGTTGTTTCAAGCAGTTTATTTGCTCTTTAAAGTGTCCGTCTCTGCCTGCAGAGTGCGGCCCGAGGCGTCTTCTCAGATTACACTGAGCTGAGGAGGAGGAATCCGATGCGAGTAAACGGCCGCTGGTTACTTGCTCTTTCTGCCTAATTATCTTCTCCTGGTTTTCAGCAACATTTCACAGCTCGGGCATGTAGCTGATGCTGTTTTAATACACAGTGACACTAAAATAAGCTGCGGAGACGTGATCGCCGACAGTAGAAGCAGCCAAGAGCCTCTCACTAAATAAAAGTCACGTGTGAAAAACACATTGGAGTGCTTTGGGAACACATGTTGAGTTCCACTGATGCTACCATTTTTTTAAACTGTTGAATATTAAAAGGTACATAATGGTTTTATTGAAGTGTTTTACCCTCAATGCTAACTCAAAGAAAAGTATTGTAAGAACACAACATTACTTATTTAAAATGTCCTTAATTAAAATGCAACTCATCATTTTTAATGAGACCAGCTCTATTGTTTGTGTTACATCATAAAGAGCATTATATTACTTCATACTTCAATTCATTCATTCCATTGTAGTTTTGTACTGCAGTACTTATGAATTACCTACTTAACAAATTAATATTTTACTGATACAGTATATGATGCGTTGCTATCTACATTAAACTGCCCAGAGTAGTAAATCATTAATAACAACCAGGACATAAAGTAAAATATTCGTGTATGCATCAGAAACAATAATTAAATAATACAACTCACACAATGTATTTCCACTTTTGATATTAAAGTTAATTTTGCTGAAGTATAATTTCAATAGAGGACTTTTACTTGTAACAGAGTATTTTATGGTGAAGTACTACTTTTATTTAGTAAAAGATCTGAATACTTACTTTTTTACATTATATAATTATTTCTCCCAAAACTTCTATTTCAATCATTTAACTTCCACTGGTCAACACTGGAAATATACATGTTATGTGAATGTATATATTTGTACAGCTGTATTTTTGGGCAGTGAAGATGATTTTATTTATTATTAAGTAATGATTAATTTAAGCTTTTTCGGGTTTTCATTGTTGCAATTAGGACATATATATATATATATATATATATATATATATATATATATATATTTGTTTGAAGGAGTCTCTGCAGTCAACCTCTCGGTGTCCGTGTTGTGCTGCTGTTGGAAATCGCATCGAGTTTTTATTTTTACTTGTAAAATAGAAAAACGGTTCAGTTTGAATATCCTCTACAGTTTTGTATCTTCAGGACAAAATAATAACTTGTATGTGTTGGTGAAATAATTATTCTAAACGGAACTGAATCTGCTTCGTTCTTGTTTTCTGCTTCGTTTTCGTCTTTTACAAGTTTTATTAAAACTGCACATCGTCTTTAGTCCAGAGTCGATTCATAATCATTTATGAATCGGGTTACAGCTCATTTATGTTTCTCTCAGACACGAAAGTTTTATTTCTAACTCTTGGAATATTTCCGAAGTTCGGACACTTTCATCAGAGTTTACAAACTAAATAAAGTCTGTTTTATTTCTACTGAATAATAAGCCGCGACCAGTCCACTTTACTTTATAAAGTTAAATAAAGTTATGGATGGTAAGTTTTTTATTCTGATTCTCTCGAATACAACGTAAATCTGACAGAAGTTTAATCGGCTTCTAATTAAATAAAGAAAATACCATAAATCGAACTTTTTTATGCTTTTCATCCAAGTTTACATTTCTGTATGTGGGCTTAAATTAATTTAATTAACAAACAGAATTTATTAAAGTTGATTTCCGACACTGTAAAAATAAAATAAATGCATGAACGTCACCCTGCGGATCCGCACCGGTTCACATCGAGCGTGTCTGTACTGGTCACAACGGAAGAAAAAAAAAAAAAAAAAGTACAATGCAAACAGACCTAATTAAATTAATCGATTTTCGATGGAGGAAAAAAAAAGAAAAACGTTTTGTTAAAAAGTCAAATTGAAATAAAAAAGTAAAACAGGAACATGCCAAAAGAAATAACGTCCCACAAAACTCCGCATCGTCTCTGAATGAGGCCGCGAGACCATGTGGTGGTAAAAACTTGATGGCGAGAAAAAAGAAGCTGCAGAACAAAAGTGACTGAAAGAAAAGTGGTGTATAAACTATTTGTATATTAATGGCAGAAACATTAAATGAATGTAATTATTTCCCAATACAGAACATTCAGTACTTAGTTTATATATTATATATAACTCTTAAATTCACAGATTGATGTGTTAAATAGTTGAACTATTATACTAATACAATAATTATATATAATAATAATGATAATAATAATTTCTAGATGAAAAAGGTAATGATGTCTACAATTATTTAATTAGAGTTGATTTGTATTTAATGATGAAGATATATTAAAATAATGTGTCATTAGATCTTGTTGTAGGCATTAAAGATGTACCAAAGTTTAAAGAAATAAAAACAATGTAAATACACAGCTTTATTATCATTATCATTATTATTAGTACGGTAGTAATATTATCAGTAGTAGTGGTCATGGTAGTTGTAGTAGCTGTTCTTTTAACTTCACTTCTTCTACCAGCTACCAGAGTAATGCTAATATGAATAATTTCTGGATTTCATGTTAATACACTGAGGCGCCCTCAACAAATATAGATAACAATGATTTTATTTATATTACTAAAAGGACCATAGTGGTTTTCAGGTTTTAGCCCTTTATCTATTATGTCAATTCTGCATTTATTCCATTTTCTAATGTAGGCTGGTATAGTTTAATATTTTATCGTGTGTTTGTTGTTTGTTTTCCTGGCTGTCATCGGGTTCAATTCATTTCAGTATGAACATCCATCAAAGTGAACATTACATCTGCATTAACTTTACTCTGCGTTACATTAATGTTGCATGCTAAAGCAGATTGATGCTCAGAAATATTTTTTTTACGTGAAATGACTACAAACTCGGACACAACACAACACTATAAGTTTCAGCAGTTTGCTAATTGATTTCTAGATTATACCGAAATAAATGGAAACCAACGGCTATCTGGAAGAAAAAAAGTGCACTCCCTAAAACACAGAAGCACATTTTAAAAGCATTAAACCACAACCTGGTCCTTTAAGTGAAGAAGTAAAAATGTAATCACACAAAAACAACAATCTAAAGTGGCGATAGAGGATGAATAAAAGGAATTTCGTCTTTTCCTCCTCACAAGAAGTACTTTACGCAGTATTAGTAGTAGTAGTAGTATTTATCTCCGTGTCACATAAGGAGTTCAGCGGCTTCACCCGCTCCTGTACAAACATTTACAGTAGATGTGATTTTGTTTACTACTACGCCTCAACTCCGGCCTTGACCTTTGACCTCTCCGACAGTGACTCCTGCATGGGCAGAGTGGATGTTCTCTCAGTTTAAAACAGCTCGCTGTTGCATTATTCACAACGAGCCGAGCTGAGCGGATCAGCTGCTGCTGCTGCGGCCGGCTGCTCGAGTCGATTCCGTGATTAGTGGTCACGCGATGGGCCTCGAAAATACGCAGAGAGCGAAGAGGAGGAGGAGGAGGTGGAAGAAAATGATGTGCATGGAGGGATCTGCTGGTAGCCTCCCCATTGGCTCGGAGGCTGATTCCCAGTATATGTTTCTATTGGCTGGTGCAGGGTGGAGGTGACGGAGGTGGTGGAGGAGGTCAAGCAGACCTCGCCCTGTTAGAACTCAGCAACTTCAGTGTTTATCACGGCACGACGCCCTTATTGGAGCTCTCCACCTCCTCTTCCTCCTCTCCTCCTCTTCCTCTGTTATTCCCGCACCACCTCCTTCTCATCTTCACCGTCCTCCATTTCATTTCTCCTCTTGTCGTCGTCGTTGTCCTCCTCTGATATCTTTCCTCTTCCTCCACCTCCTTCACTGTCCTCTCCATCCCTTTCTTATCAGCCACCTCCTATGTTCTTCTTCCTCGCTGTGTCACCTCCTTCCTTCTTCCTTTTCCTTCCTGTCTCTTGGAAATCATAGGTATGCTATTTGTTTGCAAACAGCCAATACATTTAGGAGGAAACATAAAAATGGCATAAATATATTCAGGAGATAATGTTAATTAATAGTCTCTATGTGCCCTGCGATAGACTGCCAACCGGTCCAGGGTGAACTCTGCCTTCGCCCAGTGTCAGCTGGGATCGACTAAATAGGATAAGCGGTTTGGAGAATGGAGTGCAATGTTAATAATCATATATTTGTCAAAATCACAAAGCGTATTGTTAAAATGTTCACTGACAACATATTTCACTAGTTTTCCAGCTGAGGTTTTCTGTTTAGATCCCGTGCAGCTATAGCTGTCGGTTAAGGTTAGAAAAGGATGGTGGTCTTGGTTTAGTATTGAAAATCAACACGGACTTGAAGCGCGAGACATGACATGTTCACTTTAATATCAGTTCACCTCAGACTCCACAATCTTCCCCCTAACTTTACCCAATGTGCGGTTTCCTGAACCCACCACTCTGGTCTCTGCTCTTAAAGTCCAGCGTTTCCTTTCTCAGCGTAATGGGCCAAACTAATTAGCGTGAAATAGATAATGCAATTCTCTACGATATAATCTTGAGGAGTCAGGCTTGAGTATCTCTCTGGTTCCAGAAGTAGCTAGACAGGTGACCTCACTACACTGCAGGTGTGTCTGCAAAGACCGCCACTGTACTGTGCGATTGAAGGAGCACAACCCACAAAACACACTTCATTCAAACTCAAAAACAAGCAGCGTTGTATGCAGGCAAACAGATCGAAGTCGTCACATAGGACACGTTAAACAAATTTGTCAAAAGCTAAATTAAACTCATCAAGCTGTCTGCCCCCGAACGGTAACTCTGAATGAGCTGATGGGCTCATATATATATGAAAATATATATATATATATATATATATTTATATATAAGTTTTCTGCCACAGAATGCAGGATTATCTGTGGACGGACACAGAGGTGCACACTCACGCACTCGCTTCCTCACGGAAGAATGCAGGCTCACGGGTCACCGATCACATGATCGTCCTGTTGGAGATGAACACACCATGTATTTGTGTATCATTGGCTACGTGGGACTCACGGTTGCTCTTCTACCATTTGAGTTGACACAAAACTCTCCCGGTTGAATCATTAGAAGAAGAAGAAAAAAAGCCTCCCGGGCGCCTTTTTGAGGAAAACTGACTTTACAATCTGCGGTGTAGATACTTTTATTTGTTATTTTTATATTCTTGGTCAGTGTTTGATCATTTCCATGGCCACTTGTTCACAAATTCATCAACAAAACGGTTTGGAATTCGCTGCAGAGGCTCATGGGTATTGTTGCCTTCAGAGCGAAAGAAACAAAGATGAAATAATTAAATCTTATGTCACAACATAAACCTTTACCATTGATATAACATTCATATTATTATAGTCATAATTATTATTATGCAGTACTTCCTTCTTCTTCCTACTCCTGTCATCTTGTTTTTTCTCCTCCAGCTCCTCATCTTCCATTATCATACTCTTCCTCTTCTGTTCTTTACTGTATTTTCCTCCCAGCTTCTCCTCCTCCTCTTCGTCATCCCCCTCCTCCAACTCCACGCTGTCTTCACCTCTTCCATCTCTTCCATAACCATCGCCCACCTCCTGCTGCTACTGCCTCATGTCCTCCTCCTCCTCCTCCTCCTCCTCCTCCTCCTCCTCCACCCTCACCATCCTCCATCTTCTCTTCCTCATCTACTCACGTTTCTACTCTTTACCGTCTCCTGAATCCCCGGCTGCTTGTTGTCTTGAAAAATCGATAAACAAGGACAACAAAGACTTATGAACTCAGAAAATGCTAAAAAAAAAAAAAAAATTTCAAAAGCCCAGCATGAAGTCTCCAGATGTTTTTTTTCTTCTTTCTGACCAACAGTCCAAAACCCAAAGACGCGTTTCACGTAAAAGCTGCACATCTTCCCACTGGAAGCTGGAAGCAGAGAACATTTAGCACGAATCAACAAAACCGTGAAAAACCCAGAAAAACATGTATTTGTTATTTGGTATTGGTGGTGTTGGTAGTGATGTCTTAAGCCATCACTTTACACAAGCGTACAACCTCCTCCTCCTCCTCCTCCTCCTCCTCCTCCTCCTCCTCTTCCTCTTCTTCCTCTTCCTCCTCCTGCCGTCAGGTTGCCGTTCTCCTGCAGGAAGCGGCTCTGCCTCTTTGTTTGACTTCAGAACGACCCGTGTGTCTGTCGGCCGGCTCGTCTGTTTCTCCAACATGCAACAACATCGTCTCCACCCAGAGAAGATGAAACAACAACAACTAGTTTACTTCACGAGAGGACGACGTCGAGACGACGATTAGTTACAAATCACTTGGTGTGTTTCTGGTTTTCACCGCTTCGCTGATGCGGTTCAATTCTGACAACAAAAAAAAAGCACAAACTAAACTTGGACAATATTATGTTTAGGCTCTAACTGACCAGATTGAAGCCAGCCTGTGCACCTCGGCTGTTTAGTGGGCCTTTACTCGGATGTCTCTTGGTTTGTTTGTCTAACTCTTTGGCAGTTTGCCCGTCCGCCTGCCTGTTTAAATCTCAAAGTCTTTTCCCAGCAGTCTGTTCAGCCCACACACCTGCCTGTCTCTCTGTCCGTTTGACTGACAGGCCGCCTGTCCGGCTTGATACTTTCTTCCCGTTTCTGTCTCTTTCCTCTTCCCCGTCTGTCTGTCTGAGCTGTGCCGGCCTGTCCGGCCTGTCTGTCCGTCTCACGACGAGCAGTTTAAATCCGGTCTCACCTTCCCTCCTGAACTCGTCCTGCCTCTTTATATAATTTGTAGAATGTCTACAAAACTTTCTTTTGCTCAGTTCTCCTGTTAATCTGCAGGCCTGTGAGTCCCAGTAATATTTTAAGGCCATACTAGAGCCGATATTCTGGGGTTTATCCCTCTTAAATTGTCTTTATTTGTCTGTTTTAGCTGCAACGGGACTGAAACTCCAGCACTGGAATCTCCTGCACCTATTGTCCGGCTGAGTCTCTGACCTTTTGACCTCCAGCTTGTAAAGCCGGAGACCTGGAGGTCGAAGCTTTTTGTGCTTTCACGCTGGCTGCAGGTCGCTTTAGAAGAGAGTATCCTTGGCAGAAAAGTCAGATTAAACCCGAACAAAAAGAACAAATGAAAGTGGTTTCAAAGCAAGACAGGCGCTCATTCTTCAGCTATCCCGTTAAATCAGCGGTTGCGTCAAGAGAGCGGCGACCTAACAGAGGAGGATAAATCGTTTCCTTCCTCTCCTAAATAAAGTCAATTAGTAGAGGACCAGCTATAATCGGAGCTGGTTGGGTGACATCCATCACTTTCCACCTCCGAATTCAAACCCCCGCCACCTTCCACCACAGCAGCTCAACTCCACGGCCAAACAGCCAGAAGGAGAAAGTGGGTTAAAAATGGCTGACGTCTCGGGAGCATTTCAGCGGGAGGGGAAGGACTGACTACGCCTTCACCCTACATCTGGAGAACGTGCAGCGATTTCATCGAAAACGCCTCTCGGAGCAGATGGTCGTAGGGTGAAAAGCGGAGGAAGGAAGGATGGATGGAAGGAAGGAAGGTAGAAAGAACATACACAGCAGAAAGGAAAGCATGCATACATAATAGAGCGTGAAGCCACGAGGTGAGGATGAAGAGCAAGAGTTGGGGATGTCCCCCTTCCTCCCCTCTTCATGTTTCACGTTCCATTCGTAGAAAAGAAGGTGGGGGATGGAGGAGGAGTAAATGGCCGGCCTTCTGAGAGAGGTGGAAGCGAGGGGAAGGTTAGAGGCGGGAGCAGGGGCGGAGTCGGTGGTGGAAACCGGGCGCCTCGGCGGACCACTCAGATGGCGGCGCTCTACGAAAGAAAGAAAAAGGAAAAAAAAGAAAAACCCTGGTGGAAGATTGAGATAATTCTAATTAGAAGTGACTCTGCGTGCCAGTGATCCATGCAGACTATTAGTGTTGTCACGAAACACTGCGGCGTCTACTGAGCATGCTCAGTACGGCGGGCAAGCCCCCGCATCGTTGGGCTGTTTGGCGAATGGAAGGTCACGTCGCCTGGGTGTGCAGCAGCGAGCGCTCCCTCAGCACGCTCCGGGTTGCCTGGATTCTGCACGCGATCTTCACTGGGGGGCGGGGTGGGAGCGAGCGCCGGGCGGGTCAGGGGCGCTTGTGTGCTTTTTTTTCTTCTTCTATACTGCGTTTGTTTGTTTGAAAATACTGCAGCATAGTTTTGCTGCATTTGGAAGCCGATGGCCTTAAAGCAGGCCACCGAGGGTTCAAGGCCAAAATCCATCGACTTGCTGCTCAATTGACTTCGCTGGAGCTGGATTTCATGAAGTATAGCCCGAGTACTAAAGGGCGACGGAACAGTGTCGACGGAACAAAACTGATGTGTCAAAACCGCTCCAGTTTGATGCAAACACACTTTTAACCTTTTCGCTTTTCCGAAAGACAACCTTTTGATTTTACGCCTCATAACCCCTTTAACCTTTTCACATTAGCATGGAGGTGAAACAAATAAGTAACTTTAAGTGGAGACACAACTGAATGGGACCAAAGGGAACTCTGAAATGTTAAAGATTAAAGGTTTTGATCACAAGTTCATTTAAACCGCTTGACCATGATCTTTCAAATTAAGGGAGATTTGAGGTATTAAATCCAGAGATTTGAGGAGCCCTGATTTTAAATTAAACGGTGTTTGCAAACATTGGGAGACTGTTTACACCATTTTAAGCATGTTGATAAGAATTTTGCCCACTAGTTAAATGTTCTAACCACTTAAAAATATCATTTTATAAATTATATATATATATATATTTTGTGTTACATGGTTTTTTCGCTTTTAACTGTTTTAACAAAAAACTATTAAAATAGTACAAAGTGTGAGACAATATCTCTTTCTACTTAATGTAAAGACATATGTATATATGTAATATTGTATATATTGGAAGGTCAGAGTCGTTCAAATATAAGAATAAGCTGCAATAAGTTATTTAGAGCCGGTCTTCACGGGGTTAACGCAGTGTGTGTGAGTAAGTGTGTGAGATGGAGGGGGTTGGTGCTGCTCTACATTCCTCCTGCTTTTCTTCTTCTTTAAACATTTGTATACGTTATATGAATCCAGTCAACGTCCATATTTCATAGAAAGATTCTTTACATTCAAACATTAACAATGTTTTTCCTTTTGAATATGTATATACACATTTATAAAATGCTTGTGATGCAATTTGTAAATATCCTTTAGCTTAATGAATGAATTGACTTTAAATATATTTACATATGTATTTCTTCGGCACAATTCCATAAGGTTGTCATACACTGCATACAAATGTGTGCATATCCACTTTTTTTTTACGTACGAATGGTTTTCTGTCAGATCATTAAATGCATTTTTTGCTGCAAATGTTTATTAATATCCCTTGAAGTGTTTTAAACTTAAGACAGAAGCACAACAAAGAGCTGCAGCAGCTAAATAAATGTGATTCATAATTCATATTTTCGGCCCAAAACACAATAATTTCATCATCTCAAATAAGAATAACTAGATCTGGAGTTTGAGAATATTAATTAGTTTTTGTCATAATCACTGACAGAGATTATGACAATACATGATTTAGTAAAATAGATGGAATTATGACTGTAAAATGTATTTAATTACTATTTTTGAGTTGTGGCCTTTTTGAACATGAACTCACGTGCATGGAATTAATCAGGAAATGTACGATTATGTGTATTTTAGAGAAAAACATATTACTGAACAGTATTATAATTATTTATTTAACTTATTAATTACTACTTATTATAAAAATGACTTAAAGATAAAGCATGCACATTTACTTTCCTATTAAAGTCTGTTTATTATCCCTCAAGAGAACTAACTGACTCCATGTCTGCAGTATGTGAAGCCTCAGGCTCCGCCCACTGAAGCAGCAACAAATAAACACCTACATAAACGAACATAATTCATATGAATTCTCGTGGAAAAGGTTGAAAAAGCATTTAAAGGAATTTTAGGGATTTTGAAGTTTGTGTATTTTCATTTTCATTCAGCATTTTAAGTGAATTTCTTCCCCAAAAACTCTCTGAATATTTAAACTATCAAATTAAATCTGAACAAGCTCAAACCACAGAGACACTCTTCATAAACTTTAGCATAAATTCACCAACAAAGTCAGCAAATATACTGAAACCAAGCTTTATGTTGCTGTGATCTGGATGTAAATTCATTAAATTAGATTTGCAGGATAATCTGATATCTGATAAACAATATGAACCTGTGCTGCATTCACTGGCTGTTAGCGGCGTGGGGAATTATCAACACCCTGACAAATCCCTGACAAATCCCAGTAACGTTTGGTGACAAGAATAGAAAACACCTGCACAGGTAAGATTCAGGAAACTCCCACGACAAAGCTGCTCTCAAACGCATCTCACTTCCACACAGCAGGAAGATACTTTTCAACAAGAAAGTAACAGAATGTAATAATGGATTAAATGGCTAAACTATAATCTGCATATTTGGTGTCGGAACCATGAAGACTTTTCCTGCCAGTAAATGTAAAAGGCTGTTTAATTCAATTATATAAAACAAGCCTTTGTCCTTCTGAAACAAATTGAATAATTGAATCACTTTTTCAATTTAAGAAAAAAATTACATTTTGTTTGGTTAGTTTTCTCCTTCATGGTTTGTCTCAACATTTTCAAACCAAGAAACTGAGCTAAAACAAGCGAGAAAAGTGCACTCAGATCAATCTAACACCTTGACTCAAAACATTGTTGCACATGGAAACAATTTAAATCTCTCTTGATATCTGCTCAGTTTTCTCTCTCAAGACTCCATATGGTGCACTTTGAGAAGCACACAGTGTTTTCTTACCAGTGATCCCGCCCGTCTTGGCTCGTCACCTCCTCTCCTCCTCTGGAGTTTCACATCCTCAAAACGCAGCACAGTCATCCGGGTGTTCACAGCTCTGCAGACGTCAATCATAAACAACAACAGGGAGATTACACGATGTGACACGAGCTGTCGCCGTCTGTCTAAGTGTTAATGATGATGAGCTCAACCTGAAGTGTTCGCAAGTCCTGCTGCTTCTCACGGCCTGTTGCTGCTGTTTCACACCCGCAGTTCAGTGTTTTAACATTATTTTATAATAAACCTCCACACTGCATGTCATGCACAGTGCAATACTTGTCTTTCATTTGTTACTTAACTTCTATCTGTCTATCTCGGAACAGAAAAAAAAAAAAAGTTGTTCTGCTGTGTTCTGGCGCCTGCTTCACAGCTGTTCTCTTCGGGGATTTGTCTTGTTTTTGCTCAAATTGAGGGATAATCTTTCCCCCTCTCAGATGGAAACCTCGTGTGAACCCTCAGGGTTATAAAACCCTTTAAAAAAAAATCACAACAACCTGTTGTCTCATTTTATAAAATACATCACTGAGACTCGCAGACTCAATCTGAATTCCTCAAAAAAACTTTAAAAAAACCTCTGATTTGGTGTGTTTGTTTACAAGCATATCTCAAACTCACTCCATGTGATGTCAATACCCATAAGATGCAGATATTATGGTATTTTCTGTGTCATTTGATATCCGGCGTACTTCTCCTCTCTGCTGTTACTCATCCGGCAGCCTGCGGCTGGTTGCCATCCGGGAACGCAGTTTTGAAGTCGATTCTAGAAAGCTGACATTAGATGATGCTGATATTAGGTGATGGGGGACTTTATTTATCACAGAGGGGAAATCAAATGAAAAGCAAAAGACTTTAGCCTGTGAAGATGTCAGAATACACAAACTGTACGAGATAAGATATTTAAAACTGTATAAATAATCCAAAAGAAGGATTTTTCACCATGTTATTGATTCTGATTGTATGGGCAGTGAGCTGTGTGACTGATGATGCAACGTCTACGGTCAAAACTCCTTTTCAGAAGATGTCTGAACACTCTCGGACATTAAATCGTCCACATTTAACACATTGTGATAAAATACAGACTGTCCCTTTGTGGAAATAGGCCGAGGATTTGCGTACCTTCACCCGCAGCGACGGGAAGGTGGTGATTTTAATTTTCTTTGAAGTTTCAACAAGAAATCCTGAACAAAGAAAAAAAAAAAAAACTCAAAACAAAGCAAACAAGAAAATGTGCCAGACGTTCAGGAGTGTGAACGCACAGGCTGTCTGCTCTGTGTCACATTTTCTTTATTTATAAGGACAACACACTTTTTCTCTAACAACATTTCGGTAAAAGTGACGGCTGAACTCCTGTCCTTGCCTATAAGTTTAAACGTAAAAGGCCAAAATAAAAGGTTGAACAGAATGAAAACATCTACTATCCAGTACATGGAGCCATAAACCATAATCTAAAGAAACAGACAGAGGTGGATGCATCGAGATATTTGAAGTACTGCAAGTAAATAAGTAAAAGTAACAATAAGACAATAAAAGATGCTTTTAGCATTCAAAATCCCACTGAAGTAAAGGTGTATCAAAGTACTCCTTATGCCCCATTGTGTTAACATCTATTTATCACTGGAATACTATTACTGATTAATTAAAAAGGATATGTAAGCAGCAGTTTATTGTTTTACAGTGAATATAGTTTAATCTTTAACAATGTATTTTATTTAATATAAATCTGAAGCTGAAGGAAACAGCTGTGAATATACGATCACAGTGATAACAAAATACTAGGAAACAAACTGAACCAGCAGAGAACACCAGCTAACAGACGAGCAGCAGCACGTTAGCAAAATCATAAAATAATATGTTGTGCATAATTGTTCTGACTTTCAGAAGCCAGACTTTGTATGAAGGGTTGTAGGTATTAACAGATTGGAAGTGCAGTGGGATGTGAACTAATACAAGTTTGAAGGATGAAAAACAGATGTGGATATTGTGGTTATCAGTGTTTAAATATAGGACAAATATCAACAGCAAGGTGTTTTTTCTTCTCTGGAGTTGCAGTTTGATTCTGTGATCTAAACAGTAAAGTTATCGGCAGGATGGACTCGCTCAGTCCCTAATATGTGACTAAAAATTACTTTTTTAAAGTTTCAAGCCTATAAATATGGAATAAACAGCTCCTACTTCGCTTTTCTTCCATTTTTCGTAATATGAAAAAGTGTCAATTCTGTATTTGATGAGAGAAATACAAACAACTCAAAACGTTTATTATTTATAGACACAAACTAAAACAATATAATGAATCCATTCATTCATTTCTCATACATATTTCAATCCATTCAAGCCTGATAGTTTTAAATGTTAATTAGTATGATAAGGAATGGAACTTTGCAGCAGTTTGGCCTAATTTTGGAAAGAAAGTTAGAAAGTTTTGTCAAAATGTATGTTTATGTTTCAGTCTATCTGGAGACGGGGAGACGGGGCCCGTCCTGGTGTGGGCCGGAGGGCCGGGCTGTGCAGGCCGGGATTAGAGGGGAAGTCGGCGCTAATGACCAGTGAAGGACTTTGTTCAGCAGCGCGGAGGTCAGCGGGCCCGAGCAGTCCTGCTTTAAACGCCAGCTCTGCAGCAGATTAGATGCCACTTAACACAGAGGATAAAAGGCCGCCGACCAGAATAACCCTCAACACGGACGCACACCTCCAAAAAAAACTGTGTTTTATTCCTTTACTCCTAAACATACAGGATGGACATCAATACGCTCAATGGAGCGCCGGATGACTCGATTTCTGCTCAGATTTGTGAGCTTGTTTGCTTTTTCGTTAATCAGATAGTTACAATTTTAGGCCGTATTTTATTTGCACCAAGTTTATGTACAACTGCTTGTGTTTATATAACATTTAAAAACATCCTTTGTTAAATTAAGGAGTTTGTGGAAAACTCACAATCTAGAGAAACACAAGTATTGAATTGTATTCCACTAGTGTTGAAGATCCAATATCTTCTCACTAATCTCTGCTGATAGAGCTTTTAGATAGAGTTTAGAGCTTTTAAAGTCCACGATTATTTTATGTTGCTTCTAACTTAAAAACTTTGTTCATTTTCATACTAAATAATCAACTTGCCAGTCAATAAAAGTATAACTTTTCTAAGGTTATAATCAATATAATCAGAACAACTTGTGTGTTGTTGTGTGGTTGCAAAAGTGCAAACAAATTAAATAGTAATAACTTTATTAAATGTGAACAAATTTGATTTACATTCAAAAAGTCATGTCGTCTCCACTAAACATTCTTAGTTTGAGAGAAATGTTTGCTCTTCTTTTCACGTTTCATTTATCAGCCCAATACAACATGTGGGATGTTATTCATGAGTCATTTGGTGAGAGCGGGCTGATCTACACTGGAGTATTACTCCTTTGAGTAAATGATCCGAGTACTTCCTCCACCTCTGGTCGTCTGTAGCTGCACTACATCAGCGCAGAACACTGTGTTATATCTGCCGACATGCTCTGGTGTTAACACTTGTGTACTGTAGTTTTTTCCCCATATGTCGAAAATTGCATACCCAAACTAAAAAGGGTGCATCTCTGCAACCACTATGGCTATTTGAATAATGTGGGTTATAATAAAAGGTACACATGTGATATTTTGTTCAGATGTGTAAATATCTGTCTATATGTTACTGGTTAAGGGTGAATGAAGATGACACACAGCAAAAATGAAAAGGTTTCAGGTCCACCTAGAAAAAAGAAGCACTTTCAGGATAATTATTTCTTTGGAATGATGCAGCTGTAAGGTCCAACTCTAACCCAAATCATAGCACACTATATGAACATTCTCTCTGCAAAGCTTGACTTTGATAAAGTGAAGCAGAACAAAGTTAAAGAGGGTTTAAGTACAGAGAACATTCAGGCGAGGTCTCCAAAATTTGTGACATTTTATTTTTCTCATGTACCAAACCATATATTTCACTATATTATTATTATTATTTTTATTTTTTTCATAAAACAAGCTATGATTTACAGTTTTATATAACAATCACTCAGTCCCCCCCCCCCCCCCCCCCACATCAAAACTACCAGAATCCTTTAAAGAATTAATGTCGGACATGTTGAAGGAAGTTAAGGGTCCTGGTGTGTTTGCATTGTTCCACTGGCCCCAAACCCGGACGGGGGTCTATATGAAACCAAAAGCATGGCAGCTCTAATCTGCAGAAGCATCCATCTTGCGTATGAAAAAGCTTTGGGTTTGCTCTCTTTATGTTTCGCGCTGTAGTCGAGAGTTTCAAAGTGTCATGAATATCAAAGTGTGTCTCCTCTGGCAGCCGAGCTGTGGGGTAAATACCAGGAAGCTGAGCGTGACAGAAACCACACGCCAAAGAAGAGGCATCTTACTTTTTAAATTTTCATCAGACGCAGCGCAGTCGGGCTCCATCGCCACGTCCCCCGGAGACGCTGCGCCGCCACCAGCCTCCAATATTGATAATTACTAACAGACAACATGAAGTTTCTAAAGATGGGGAATGAAATAATGTGACCTGGATCTCGTTGGCGGGGGCACAGATGTCAAAGTGTTGTTTTTAAACTGGGTTTACAATCTGAAAGCAGAGAAACACGTTGACAACTACGGATGCCCAGAGGGGCCACTAAAATGACAAATAACCCTTTGATTTCTGAATTAAAAACACCGTTTATCTCATCTCTCAGATTAACCTCATACGCTTGGAGAATATTAAGACTTCTTAGATTGTTTGAGAGAAACTCCCTTTTTATCATAAATCTATTCCTAGTTGTATTACATTTCCTATTTAAATGATTCAAGTGCTTGTATTGTTAAATGGGCTAAACAGAGCTGACAGAGCTCACAATCTTTACCTTCTGGAACGACGGGGTTTCAGCTAACCGCCGCATGTGCACAGTTCAGAGCGGCAGCCATTAGCCACGTGCACATAACATGCACTAAAAGGCACTATGTCGAATGTAAATGTAAATGCACAGCATTGCACATTTAACCCCTGCTATTAGGAGCGGTGGGCCCGAGGAGCAGTTTGAGGGTCCAGTACGGAGGAGAACTGGCACCTCTCCAGCTACCAGTCCACTGCCGCCCAAAGAAAGCACAGAAAAGCTCAGATGACAACACACGCAGTGTGTCTGGTCAGGCCGACATTACTCATAATGCTCTTAATATCTTACGGAGAGCCTTGCAAGTCCTATTTAGCAGATATAACTTCAGAACATTTGGCAGCTTGGCAGGTACTTTCATTAACAATGATTTTCCTCATAATGTCAAATTAGTAACATGTAGTAAATGTGATTACCAAGAGATGGTGTAACATCAAATCATCTACAATGTAGCCAATAATGTAACGTTGTTTGGTTTAATACTGTACATCAATAACAATTCCAGAACAATGCTCAATGTCCACTTATTCTTGAACGGCTCACATTCTTCTTGGTCCCGCGTCACAGTTCATGACGGTAGCACATGCGGTCATATCTACTTTCTATAAACATTCAGAACTCTTGATGCCCGGCGCCGGCACAGAAGATTACATTTTAAAACACGAAACTAATTCAACAACCTTTCGTGAATGCACGATCTGTACTCATCTACACTTCACACACACACACTCCTTTGAGTGCTGTTGGGCTCAAACCCAGATCTTATGGGGGACTTTGTCATGCAGTTGATGTGTGCGTCGGTCCTGAAGGCCTTTCGGGCTCACTGAGGCGTGAACGTCCGAGTGTCGAGGAAGCAACAGAGACGATGTCTGCAGGCGCATGTTTTGATCTCTGAAATCATCCCTATCACACAGATTACGGGCGGAAATACCTGACATGATGGCGGACAAAAGAGAATCGAGGATTGAGGGTGTGTGTGTGTGTGTGTGTGTGTGTGTGTGTCTGTGTATCTGATGTATGTTTTCATTCTGAGGGGGAGCTCATTGGACAGATCACGGCACAAACAACTATTGTTATTATTACGGTTTTATGTTCTATGGTTATAGTGTCCCATGAAGACCGAACTTTAAATTCACAGGCCTTTTCAAAAAATATATCGTACGTTCTTTTTCAATATTCAAATTTGGGTGTTGTTATGGCTCTGCCGGACTCGGCTTACTTTGATACCAGGTCCCTTTTTTCTATTCTGTGTTTCAGCTGCTGATGTTTAGGCAGGATTCTCAACTGATCGGCATCGCGATGAAACTGCCGTGACATCATCTTTCAGCCGAAACCAAATCATCAAAAGAAATCTGGGTTGAGTAATAGCGGCGATAGCTTGGCTTTTTTTCTTTTTTTTTAATGCCGAGTTTCTGCAGGATGTCCTGTGGTCTGCAGTGTTTTAACTCCAGCTTCTAGCATCGACTCAGCTCATGAATGGAGTGGTTCACTTGGTACAAGCCACAACTTTTGCTCATGGAATGCTAATGTACTGAATTCAATTCAGTTTATTTTATATAGCCCAAAATCACAAATACAAATTTGCCTCGGAGGGCTTTACAATCTGTACACATACGACATCTCTGTCCCGGGACCTCACATCGGATCAGGAGAAACTCCCCAAAAATAGAGATAGTAAAAACCCTTTCATAGGGAAAAAAGGGAAGAAACCTTCAGGAGAGCAACAGAGGAGGATCCCTCTCCCCGGATGGACAGAAGTAATAGATGTCATGTGACCAGAAGGAATAACGTAACGGCGTTACAGCACATTCACTGAATATGACAGAAATGATTCATATAATGAGTAGTAGGCATGGACCACGATCCAGATAACCACGATCCATGAAGCAGAAGGAGATATAGAGGAGGGGCCATGGCAGCAGGCAGGACTGGCTCCAGACAGCCACGATCCATGGCAGGGCACTCGTTAGTACACGAGCTGCAGCATTCTGGATCAACTGGAGAGACCCAGTATTGAGCTCAACTGCCTGGTGGAGCTCCAGTTAAAGCTCCAACGATAGAGAAACATGCGGAAAGCATGATGGAAATATGACGTTTCTGTTTGTTATGTGAGGAAGGTTAATGTCTCCTCATCGCGCCACACAAATCGGATGTTTTTAGCTCTTTATGCTTCTTGCTTGTCATCATTTATTCAATAAGTCTTAAGTTTCCACTTTGGTTTTATCAATAGAACAACTTTTCCACTTCGCTGTTTACACTTTTTTTATGCGCAAATACAAAATGTGCACAAAACGTGATGGAAACCCACCGACTGGCTGAATCAGTAGCGTTTAGCAGTGGAGCTCCTCTCTGGTGATGACGTTTCCATTGTTAGTTCAGCTGTGAATCACAGTGCGTTGCATCCTTGTTAAGAGATTGTGAACACTTCAAGTTTCAAGTTTTATGCTGAACTCGGTCGGCTCAGACCACAAACAGACTGAACTGAAGTCTGAACCAGCGTTCACTTACCGCTCTGAATACTGAGGTGCGTTCGAACAAAGATGCGTTCACTTAGTTTAAGAAAAGAAGCAAAGAGTGCAGATCTTTGTCACTAAAGTAAAACGTTGGAACTGTAGGTTTCTGCAAACCAAACATACGTTGAAGCTCGACGTTTCTGAACGCTGAACATCTACGGCACAGCAAAATAACATTATAAAACGTCCAAAAACCTTCTGAAAATTCATGCGCAGCATTATGCAAGTGTCTTGTATCTATTTGTTGTAACCTATTGTCTTGTATCTATTTGTTGAATCCTATTGTCTTGTATCTATTTGTTGTATCCAAGTCTTTTGTATCTATTTGTTGTAACCAAGTCTCTTGTATATATTCATTGTATCGAAGTGTCTTGTATCTATTCGTTGTATCCAAGTGTCTTGCATCCACTTATCGAAATCCATACACAACTAATTCTGCTAAACTAATGCCAGAGAGCCGATGTTATTCTTTAGACTAACCGAATGAAGGGGATTTGAGCCATTTAAGGACTTATGTTTGTTTGAACTATTTCAACCGTGGCTGAACTTTAAATTCCCTTTAAGCTTCTTGTTAAATTAGTGAGAATGTCAAGATGTCATGACCTCTGACCCAAGCTTCCTTATTATCGATTGTTTAAGATGTTTTTGTTTTTTAACTTGTTGTTTTTGCGTCTGCTACAAAATATCTTGGTTTGGAAGTCTTTTTAATAATACAATTACTATAATAATTACAATGTATTATAGTAATTTAGTTGTATAGTATAATGTCATTTATTATACTAAATAAATTACTTTTTTCAGTTATTCGTTCTTTTAAACAATTTTCTCAACTTTTCTTTTTGTTGTAAAGTATTTATGAAAAGTGTTAATATCGACATATTTAGCATCTTCTGAGACCTTGCATGAATTTTAAAAGTGCACTTTGTGAAGCACTTTGCATGTTGGTTATGCTGGAAGATAACTACTTCTTGTTGTCAGTTAAATTACAAGAAATAAAACATTTTGATTGCAGTGTGCTAGAAACTAAAGTGGAAGCAGTGTGAAGTCTTCTTCTGTTCTTTGTGACCACGATCCCCCTAATCTCAGAGTAAGGGTTCTCATTGGCTCATGTTTGTTTGAAAGTTGAGAGTTTATCTTTGATCTGTGCAAAGACGTATTACAAAGTGTATCTGAAGTTTAGGAGACTTGAGTAGTTTAAACTTCTTCTACTAAAAACTAACTAACTTTAAAAGAAACCAAATTAACATGATTTGATTACAAAAAAACAGACAGATAGGTCAAGCAGGAGCTTATGTTTTTAACATTATCAACATTTTATTAAAACTGAATGCCTGAAACAGATGCTTCGCTAGCCAGTCCTCAACTGTCATATAACCACAGCTAATTGTATGAATATTTTGACTTATGTATTTAAAACATGCAACAAATGATGAATTCATCACTTATATTTTGACTTCTGTTTCTTTAAACACTAATGGCCTGTATGAATATAACAGTACTTTTGGTGTATTTGAGCCATGGGGGTTGTGAATGCCTTTCTTCATATGTGATCACCTGTATGAGGGCTCTGTCTTGTCTGTCCGTCAGATCAGGTTACAGCAGCATGTTCACTCAATCTCACACTTTCATCTCCACTGAACTAAATTACTGCAAACATAAGTCATGATCATATAATAATATCCAGACTGCGATGCTCTGTGGAAGAGTTTCTGAAGTGAATACAATCTGAAGTTGCAAGTGGCACACTTAAAATAAATGTTGTGGAGGGAAAAGTACAATATTGGCTTCCAAAATAAAGTAGAATAAAGTAGAAATATAAATACTCAAGAAAGTACCTCAAATATAACCCTAAACATAACGTCTTGTAATGTTAAAAGTGTAAACATTCAGATTGAGAATCTGAACTAATTATAGATAATAATGTCTGATGTGACATTTGTTTCCTCATCATACGTATAATACTGAGACAAGAACAATACTGTTTCTTATTTCCATGTCTTCTATTCACGTATCATCAACTGGTGAGGAAGACCTGTTAGCTGTTAGCCTCAGGCTGCATGGTATCGTCTATAGGCATCAAATTCTATCAATTCTTTATGTGAAAGATTGGTCCATTAACTAATTTAGTTTTCTTTTGTATTTTTCAAACCACACAACTACAGAAGTGTCAGTCCAGCATCTTCCTTTCACGAGTCTCTCAAACAACCAACAAAAACTACAGGTTTGGGAGCAAAAACAGTAATGAGGTCAAAGGTCAGTGTGCATGTTGTATTCTTTACTGCAGCATTGTGACGGTTGAGGGAGGTGAGAGTTTGTGACTCACTCAAACAAACTGTTGGATGATACGATTGTGTGATTGAAGACAAAGTCAAACTTTCCAAAGTCAGACTTTTAAAAATCCAGTCAGCTGCTCTGATAGAGAAGTCTTATTATCTAGAATGATTTACTTAAAGAAGAAGAATGAAGCTCTCTGATGTGTTTCCTTGCTGAGGGAACGCTTTATACGTACATATAATACGCTGTTATGTTAAATTATATCCAGCAGCTATTATTATATTCAATTAGGACTCAGCAAAGATGCAATTAATCATAAAATCGCCCATTCCGGCCTCAATCTGATTTGATGAATATCTGTTAACAAGTAACAAACTCCACCTACCAGCATCTCTGAAGCTCAATAATAAACATTATTAAATTATGTTTAATGAATACAAAGACGTGGATGAGTGATCATTCAGGATCAATGCATTATTTGACTGAGAGCAGTGACGTCATGAAGTCTCCACAAGACAAACATACACAGTGTTAGTTACGTCTGGACCAAGCCTCGTTTCCAGTCTTTATGCTAAGCTAAGTAGCCGCCAATTAATGCTCACCGTACAGTCACCGTGATGCCAATCTATTTTTGGGTGAGACAGTTCACGCTGAAATCTGACAGCGCCTCGACCACCTGCTGCTGTTTGATTAGCTGACAGCGATTTGACAGAAAGCTTTGGGTTATGTCGGCAACACTGCAGCCATGTTTTTGTGCGGCCTGTGATTTAAACGTGAAGACATTTATTGTGAAGAAAGGAAGTATAATTCAGCTTCAGCACATCAGTCAGTGAGAGTCAAGCCGCGTTGTGACATCTACATCCTGTCCGGTTCTCAGCTGGTCCGTCCTGGAGGGGTTTAACAGGAGAGCTCTGTGTGTGTGTGTGTGTGTGTGTGTGTGTGTGTGTGTGTGTGTGTGTGTGTGTGTGTGTGTGTGTGTGTGTGTTGCTGACAGAGTGTAAAACTATGTTCCTGCAGGGGACAGGGACGGTCCAAACGCTCAATCACCATCACTTATAAGTCCTGCAGGGCTCAACATGTCGTCACTGTCACACACACACACACACACACACACACACACACACACACACACACACACACACACACACACACACACACACACACACACACACACACACACAACTCCAGTCTGCTGGTTCACATGTTTGGCTTTCTCCAACTTTTTAAAACCCGTCTAGTCCTCTCATTTGTTTCTGCATTCGTAGAATAACTCAGTTATGCTGTTTTCGTATTACTTCTACTCCGCTATCTCAGAGGTAAATACTGTACTTTCTCCTCCACTCCATTTATTTGACTGCTTGCGTTACTTTGCAGAGTTAGAGTATGAATACAAAATATCATCCACTAATAAGTTGTCACAGTTAAGCAATCCAGCAGTATATAAAGTAAATAAAGTGAGCTCCATCTTTACCCGTCTTTAAAATAATGCATCAATAATTCTAATACAATAATATGTATTATTCTGAAATGAGCCATTCTTTAGGATAAGTGCTTTGGGGAACAAATTAAATCATGTTGAAAGAAAATAACATACTATACTATATGTATACATATACAAAATGTATTTTGGTATAACCTTTCTACTCTGTGGTATTATTACTTTTAATGAAGTTAAAGATCTGAGTACTTCTTCCACCACTGTGTTTTAGTAATTTATTGCACTGCATTTATTGTTTTTACACAGCCCAGTCGTTGTCTGTAGAAATAACATTTATTCTTTCATTATTCTGCACTTTTATGATTTATGTCAACGGTCATTGCCAACGCAGGAAGTATCGTCTCCTTCACACAAAGTCATGTTGACGTGGTGGTTGGTTGTGTAGCATGTTTGATCAAAATGTGCAACCTGTCACATGTTCTCTTCTTTTGTTGTACAACCTTAATTGTATGTTATTCTTACTGGTTTTGTGTAAATTGAATAATTATCTTAACAAATGGTCAACAAAAGATTATGGACAACTGTATGTTTAAATTGTTTGTAGTCCCCATAGCAAAACCTTTTAGTGTTTTTAGGAATAGCGCTGAGATTATCAGGCAATTTATCACTTAGTCCATTGACAGAAAATGAATTAAACATTTGAAGATGTTACTTTGGGCTCTTAATTATTCTTCATTCAATAATCCTAAGTATCTGCCGAAGGCTATTAGATTGTCCTGAAGATGTATTAATTTGAACTATTGACTATTAATATGGTTCGGCAGATGAAGAGACGAAGGATCCATAAAGCACCACACAGATATCATGAAGTATAATAGAGCACTGTAACGGGGCCATAAAAACACTGCAGTGATGCCATAAAGCAACATTATGATGTTGTGAATGTCGGCACCCGACGACCAATCAGATCCGGCTCTGCTTCTTCACTGGACAGATACTACGTTACGCTATAGATGTTTGGAAGCGTTAACTTCAAGTGTGAGTGTTACTGGTTTAGTTCCAGTCTGTGGTGGGTGTGACATCACACAGGCACACGATGACATCACTACGCACCCTCCCCCTCCTCTCAGCCCCGCCCCTCTGGGCCATCCCAGCTGCCAAAACAAGCTAGCCGACTGAATGGCTGTGCTGACCTAAATTCTCCCAGAGCGACTCCTCTTAAAGCTGCAGAGACGCAGACGGAGGGAGACACCGACTCCGAGACGGACTGAGACACTGAGACACAGAGACGCAGACGGAGGGAGACACCGACTCCGAGACAGACTGAGACACTGAGACACAGAGACTCCGAGACAGACTGAGACACTGAGACACAGACAGTACCAGACTGAGACACTGACAGACAGGTCCAGACGGAGACACAGAGACAGACAGGTCCAGACTGAGGCACTGAGACACAGAGACAGACAGGTCCAGACAGAGACACAGAGACAGGTCCACACTGAGACACTGAGACACTGAGGCACAGAGACAGACAGGTCCAGACTGAGACACTGAGACAGACAGAGACACTGAGACAGGTCCAGACTGAGACACTGAGACAGGTCCAGACTGAGACACTGAGACAGACAGAGACACTGAGACAGGTCCAGACTGAGACACTGAAACAGGTAGAAAAAGCAGAGGCAAAGACTGAGACAGAGCAAAAAGGACAGACAGAGGTAGACAGAGACTGTGACAGACACAGACAGATACAGACTGACAGAGACTGAGACAGACGGATGGACAAGCACAGACAGAATCAGAGATAAGAACAAAGACAGAAATGGACAAAGACAAACGAGACAGAGGCTGACAGACACACTGACGGAGGCTGAGAGACGAGATAGACTGAGACACAGAGACAGACAGGTAGACAAGAGACACTACTATTATAGTCGTTTTACCATGTATTGAAGAAACACTTGTTTTTATCTCCTGCACTGACAATTATTATTTAAACTAATAGTTGTTGTTGTTTTTTACTTTTTGGGCCGTGTCATGAAACATAAATTATTGTCTCAGATGACCAGTAATAAGATTTATTTATTTATTACACTGTATAGAGTCTGTTTTCATTTGTTTTGCTGTTATCATTTAGTTTTTATTCTCCATTATCATGTAATGATTCAATTAATTAAAAAATAAAATAATAAATACATCTTTAATTTATACTCAGTTAGGTTTTTAAGGATGATAAAAAAATATGAATCAGATTTACAAATAACTATTGAATAGACCATTAATGTCTTTATTGTAACGCCACTAATTCAGACCATAAAAGGACTTCAAGCCACTATAGGAAGATTCAATGTGTATTATAATGGTTCAATATAGAATATTATAAGAATAATACAAGTCCTTACAACACCTTAATGTATGAAATGTTATCTCACTGAGAACTGAAACAGCCTCATCATAACGTATTATAAGAATATTACAGAATGCCGCACACAATACAGAGATGATAATAAAGAGATGTATAATAACAATATATAATGCAGTTTTAGGAAAAAGGTTAACCACGAAGGGGGATATTATTATATTTCACATAGCTGTAACCATTAATACAATTATTAATGTTGTTGTTGAATTTGAGCTAAATTGAATTTGCAAGCCATTAGTTATATGCTATTGAATAACACATTTACAAACTAATAATACTAAACATATAATTATCTGCTTCAAAAATGCTGTTTTGATTTCCGCTAATTTTAGCCTGTTGTCAGTTTTTGGTGTGTACAGCTCGATGTTAGTGGATGAACACACAGGGATCATGTGACGTTCCTCACTGCTCTCAGACTGTTTGTAAAACTACAGACTCACTGAATGAACTTTAGACTTTATATCAGGAAACAGAGCCACAAAACGATGCTGAAATGAACCTCAAACTCGTGAAATAATCGAGACTCTGAAGATAAAGAGTCAAACTGCAGCAGGATGAGGCCTCTGGATAAATAATATAATATAATACAGAATAGTCTCCTTGCCCTTCTTCAAAAACATAATAGAGTATCATGGTAAAGAAAGTAAAAAGTCAGGCACCAAAAAAGTAACAGAGATACCTGTTAACCTTTTAACAAATATCTCAAACAACCCTGACAATATACATATTAATCATCCTTTGTGCTGCAATAAACCTAAAAATCTAATCAAATCACCAAAGGTGCCCCGATGAAAAGAGAAATCTCTGGAAATAAGTCCATTTAGTCTTGAAGCAACTAAAAACTCTCTCATACTTTTCAAAAACTAATCAAGGTTGTTTAAAACCCCACAACAAAATGCTCAAACGTTTTTACCGGCACTAAAATATATATTTTTTAAAGTCCTGTGTGATAAAAGTCACCCTCAACAAAGTCACTTCAGTTCCAAAAACTTAAATAAAATTGAATGAACAGGTCATTTACGCAACTACCAAAAAAAATGCAAACAATAAACAAACAATAAACAATACACTCAAATGTTTAAAACTACCAAAACAGTCAGTTCTGTAATTATAGAAACATTAAAAAAAATGATTAATTCTCAAAACGTTCAAAAGAGCACCCTGAGGAAATATCAGGCTTCTCCTTGCACCTTGCTGGAATTGTAATATAGCTTTTCAAGAGGGTGATATTTTACGTTCGTCTGCACATCATCAGGCAGAAACTCTGCTTCGGGTTATTTCATCCTTTTTAATGAAGTTTAGTTTCTCTGAAAAACAAACAAACAGACGAACAGCAACGAAAACAGACAATACAGACTTCATACAAGTGAACGCTAACAACAAAGGTGCAAAAAAAAGAAATCAAATAAAAACCATAAACATTTTATTTTACAAAACCAAAATGTAAAAACGTGACATGGTGCAAATCTTTAAAAACAACCTGGAACAGTTTGCATCCTGCTGCCAATCAACGCTGTTTCTTCTTCTGCAGTCTTAATGATAACGTAATACTTTAATCTAATATTTAAATACTTTTGTGATTTTTATTTTGCCAATAAAATCTTGTTTTTCTATGTGTGTGTGTGTGTGTGTGTGTGTGTGTGTGTGTGTGTGTGTGTGTGTGTGTGTGTGTGTGTGTGTGTGTGTGTGTGTGTGTGTCAAGGTCAGTCTCTGTCTGGGCTTCAGGAGGCTATTATTTTAGTCAGAGGTTATATAATTTTTTTTTTGTCTTACACTGTAAAAAATTTTACTAAAGAAGAGGGAGAAAGCAGCTTCCGGTTTGCTGTCTGCATGCTCAGCTGTTTGAATCATCAACAGAAACATACACAGGGATTCATTTTCAACGACTAAAATAGAAATCAGTTCAAATTCAATCCAACATGCGCGTTGTTTATATTTATTTTTGCAATAAAAGGCCCCAAACTGATCGTGATTTAAATAATAATCAATATGTTCAACAGTGCAGTTTAATATTGTCAGTGACCGGCTGATGTTATCCTATACCTTAAACCAGAATTCATTTTTGTTATGTTTGTATTCCCTTTTAAATGTAATAATTCACATAATGTCACTTTTTCTCAGTTCATATATCGTAGACATTTTATTGATACACATCATATTGGCCATAAACAGCTGTTTTATAAATCAACCTTGTATGCAGCCTCATTTTCTCTTCTGGAGCTTTTGTTTGCTTTATTTTTGAAAAGACAACATTTATTTGATCCGGATAGTTTTTCAGAGCTCAGATGACACTGACCTGAGATCTGAGGACAAACTGATCAATACCACAGTGATCAATACTCTGATAGTCAAACGCTGCTCATTCGCTGTGCTTATGAAAGAAAATAGCATGAACATTAGGATATTTTTCTAATACAGTCACAATGTGCTGTGCTTTATTTTGAAATGTATTTGTAAACAGTCAGGAAAAGATCTATATTGTATTTATTTTATCAGCTGGTCTATAATGCTGATTAGGAAAATGTAATGCACCTGTACAAATTTCAGTAATTTTTGTTATTATGTTACTTTGCGTTTGTGTTATGTGATTGATGTAATTAAATACTGACTAACTTGCACCAAATAATAATTGCAAAGGAATTATTTATTGAGGAATAAAATAATTGTTACCAGATTGAGCCACAAAAGAGGAGAAAATCAGACTCACGTAAGCAGTATCCTTCTAAATGAACATGGCTGTGGTGAAAAGTTAATTTCTTGGCTACATATAACAAGAGCATACTCTTTATGAATCCTGCAACATGTTTGAAAAAAAAGGTTAAAAAAATTAGGTTTAAATAATGAATGAAACAAAGATGTGTATAAAACAAATATTGTTTTCAGATTTAAATCACTGTGTTGTCGTTTCACTAAAACCTTGGTATCACTAATATCGGCACGTGAAACATTAGTATCGGTATCAGATTGTCCAGTTCCCTCCCTGCTGACGTCAGCAGCTCGTTTTCAAGATGCCGTTGCATAATATCGGTCTATCAATGCAGCTCTCTGAAAACCTCGTATCTCCAAGTGTGGTGAAGTTGAGAGACTCGTTTTTTTACATAAAACCCTCAAAATAACCCCCCCCCCCCCCAAAAAAAGCACTTTCATCCAATTCCATTAAAATGAAATGAAGCTAAAACGGACTGTATGACAACTGAGCCATCTGTGGAGGAAGGCCATGAGATGTGTTGAAAGCTCTGGGGAAGTGGAGATTACTTTGTCAGGCTACTATTTCCGAGGTCAGGAATACGTCATCATGCTCATTAAAATTGCGTGTTTTTCTTGATAGTTTCCACACAAAAAAAAGATGATATTTTGGAGTGTGTGTGTGTGTGTGTGTGTGTGTGTGTGTGTGTGTGTGTGTGTGTGCGTGTTTGTGTTTGTTTCCTCCCAAAAACTGCAGAAAAAAACTTCCATCGGTCACTTTAAAATGTTCCCCGGAAATAGGAGCAGGTGAGCGGGTCGTTCAAAACGGAATGGCGCTGGAGTGTTGGTGTTTTTTTTATTAATGAAATTGTTTGTACGGCGGCCCTGTGCGCGCATGCGCAGGAGGATTTACGCTCATACAGGCCTACACACACACACACACGGGCCCAATCAAACCAAAAACCAACTGAAGTGAAGAGGACAATCTGGGATTTGATAATAAACAGAAAACATACAAAAACGTGTGTAACAGCTGCGTTGTTTTGCATAATTTTATGAAGAGTTTTATTCCAAAAACATGTATATCCATATATTTCTTGATTTACTTAAAGGGGTTCAAGTAAAAAAAAAAAAGCATTTCTAGCACTGAAAGGCAGCAGTCAGGATATTAGCTTAACTACAGTTCTGCCATATTGGAGAAGGTTTGTTTTATTTTTGGATATCATTATTTTGGAAGGAAACTCTTCACAGAGAGCAGGTTTATTTTAATATTCATGTGATTATTATTATTATTATTATTATTATTATTATTATTAGGCCTTGGTCAAACCTGAGTAGAGATATGATTTGTAGGCTTATGTTTCCTCTCAAAACCCCTGATTGTTTCTGCTGATTTTAAGGCTTTATGTATTTATTTTTACTTATTCAAAAGTTTTTCCTCCCCAAAAAAGAGAAATGAAAAAGTTGATTGTCTTTTTTTTTTCTTCTCCTTGATTGTCTCAAAATGCATAAATAATTATTAACCCTGTATGTCTTATTTCACCCCCTTTTTCCTCAATACTGATAAGTATACACTGACAAATATAATTTAAATACATTGCACAATAAATACAAAACATAAATAAAAGACTCAAAGAAAGTACTGAAAATCTTTGTACAAGATATAAATAGCTTGAAATATACTTAAAGCGTTACCTTTGGCAAGTCTAGTTTACAGTTGTACAACCCGCGGGTAACAAAAGTTTGTCCCTTTTTCAAACAGTTGCGGGAGAGAAAAAAAAAAAAATCCTTCAAAATAAACCCGTTGCTCTTCGGGGCGGAATATGGCCAAAAAAAGGTTCACTTCATATATATATTTTGTTTGCGTTCAATAATTGATATTTACCACTTATTATTTGCCCTTAAACATGACGTCTTTTTGTGCGTCCTCGTCCCGGCGCCATCCACTGTGAAGTGATGGCGATGTGGGGGTGGGGGGAGGAGGGGGAGTTCAGTTTAGGAAAGCGTTTGGAGTCAACCTCTTTTGATGGGACAGCATCCCGGGGAACCCCGCGGACACGCCCGGGGAGAAGGCCGGTATGGAGCTGTTTCTGAGGGAGTCCGACAGCAGGGACTGCGGGGAGCTGCTGGTCGCCATGCCGCCAAAACCCTGCGCGCTGTGCTGGAGATGCGACGGGTGAGTAGGCGGCCCTCCTCCCGGCGGCCCCTGGTTGTGTTGGGTCCCTGAGACAAAATACCCGGCGGTCTGTCCGGAGAGCAGCCCGACCGGCGACGTGCTCATCCCGTAACTGTTCGTCAAGCCCAGCGCCCCGGCGGCCGACCCGCCGAGGATGGAGCGCCCCAAGTCCCCGTTGCTCAGCTGCTCCACCGCGGGCAGCAGCGAGCCGTAGCCGGCCGCCTGGTTCAAAAACCCGGGTGAGGATCCGTTGTAGTGCGGGTGGTGGTGGTGGTGATGGTGCAGGGACAGAAAGGGAGAGATCTGCCAGTACAGCGGGTTGTTCGCCCGCTCGTTAATCCCCAAGCCGAGAGGAGCGAAGCGCAGCCCGCGCTTCATCGCCAGCTTGCCCCTGGAGGTGGCGGAGCGCCGGCGGAGCTTCCCGGTTGTCCCTCCGATGAAAACGTCATCGCTGCTCGGGTCCAGCATCCAGTAGTTCCCCTTCCCCGGGTCGTCGTAGTGCCGGGGCACCTTAACGAAGCACTTATTGAGGCTCAGGTTGTGCCGGATGGAGTTCTGCCAGCCCTGCTTGTGCTCCCGGTAATACGGGAAGTTTTTCATGATGAACTCGTAGATGCCGTTCAGCGTGAGCCGCTTCTCGGGGCTCTGCCGGATGGCCATCATGATCAGGGCGTTGTAGCTGAACGGAGGCTTGTCATATTTCCCGTTTTTCGCGCTATTACTGCCGTTAGTAGTCTGCTCCGGTGTGGCCTTGGCTCCGTCCCCTCCCCCGCCCTCCTCCCCCTCTTCCCCCTGCTCCTCCTTGGCCGGCTTCCCCGGGTCCAACGCCGCCGCCGTGGAGTCCACCTCCGGTGGGTCCAGCGACTTCTCAGAGTCGGAGCCGGGGGTCGGAGAGAAGGTCCCCGGGATGCTGACGACCGCGGCGGCGGCGGCGGCCGCGGCAGCAACGACGGGGTCCGGTCTCTCGCACTTGGAGGGAAGCAGGAGGCTCTTGATACTGAAGGAGGAGGACCGGTGGACGGTCGGCGGGTCTTTTACATCCTCCATGCCCGGTGGCGGGTCTCCCAAAAACGAGGAATAAATAATAATAATTAAAAAAAATAACAACAACTCCAAAAGCTCGTCCACCTCCGTTATCCGGGCTGGAAACGAAAGAGCGACAGAGAGGAGAGAGAAAGGAGGGTCAGGATGAGAGATGCATGGATGGAGGAGTGGAGAGAGAGAATAGAGACACAGAGAGAGAGAGAGAGAGAGAGAGAGAGAGAGAGAGAGAGAGAGAGAGAGAGAGAGAGAGAGAGAGAGAGAGTGGCTTGGATGTAGAGAAATTAGTAATTAAGGAGGTTCTGACTCGCGGCTACATCACGGAGAGGAGGAGCTTATCCAACTTGGCGATTTGATCAACAAATCCTCTTTTCTGCTTCTTCCTCTCCAAAGTGAGGCTCTGTCGACCTTTCATGTCTCCAAAAACACAAACCTGTCATATGTATCTTCTCTCTTTAATCTGTCTCTTTTGGTATTCGCGCGCGTGCACCTCACCCTAAATTCGTGGATGTAATTGTACCGCGCGTCAAGCACCCTCCGCGTGTGTGCGTAAAATCACATTCGGAGCTTGTGCGTAAAAGCGCACGTCTGTGTGTGCGCGCGCCTGTGCGTGTGCGTAAAAGCGCACAGGCGGCGAGGGCAGTCAGCCTCCTCGGCTTTGTTTTCTCAACGACAGTAATAGTTTGAATTCATGTCGGCAAACACAGCGCGTGCACGGTCGGTGTGCGCTCATGTGTGTGGTTATGGGTAAGGGAGAGAGGAGGAGGAGGAGGAGCACTGAGCGCGCTGCTATTGTCTCCTAATGAAAATCATTCTGGAAACACACACACACACACACACACACACACACACACACACACACACACACACACACACACACACACACACACACAGAACCCACAGGCAGCAGGTCAGACGCTGTAACCAGAGTGCCTCCTTTTGGTAGCAGTCAGTACTGCAGATCATATAAGCCTTTAAATGTTCTTATTTTCTGACTGCTGTGTGTGTGTAATCAGACTGCTATACACGTTATACAATATACTAATAACACACTTAATGTCCCTTAAATGCAGACAAAACGGTTTCCAGTGCATGACATGTGTCATATTCTGATATCATCGTGTTCCAGATCTTCAGTGATGCGAAATCATATTAACACTCATTCAAACCCCAAAGACGGTTTATAGCGGCCATTGAAGATACTGAGGTCATGTCCTCTGTATTGTTTCTGGGAATTTGTATTTTTAATTACCTCTGGAGGAGTTTATGTCTTACATGAACACACAAATTACACAGGGTTTTAAAGTAAGTCTTTATGAAAAACAATAAGTTACATTCAAATAAAATGGCGAATTCGCCGATGTCCACCAGTTGATATCTACCAGAATATATAATACATACATATTATATTGTCCCTTGAGATTTAACATTTTAAAAACAAGTATTTCATTTTCTTTTCAAACCTAATATAAACTGCAGACATGCACCTTTGTCAAAACAACTTTCTGTAGTGTTATTTTTGGTAGATAAAAAAAGATATGAGTCAGGCTGCTGTCTGCGGGAAGTGCAGAGGTGAATATTAAACCTTGAAATAAAAAATAAATAAAAAGCTGAAGTAGAGGCTGCAGGGCCCTCATCAGCAGCACTTGCTTCATGTTGTGTTGCCAGTTGAATCGGTGCCATCGCTTTTTCTACTGGAATGCACATTATAATCACTATTATTTCCCCCCGACAGGTAACAAAGGCTCCAGCTCTGGCCGAGCGCGTTGAGTGACCCCAAATAGAGCACTACCACTGGGGAGCAAGCTCAGCTAACAGCAGGTGATTGCAGTGGAGAGAGCATGATACTCCAAAAGCCTGTAAAAGTGGAGAAAACATTTGGATTCTTGTGCCATCTTCAGGAAACAGAGCAGCAAATGGCCGGTTAGTGGTGACTTTATTTGTGTGTGTGTTGTGTGTGTGTGTGTGTGTGTGTATGGCTACAAGTGGTGTTGTGCTTGTACTGAGGCCTAATTCGGCCACTGATTGTGTTTTGTGTAAATAATTAATGTATGTCCGTGTTTAGTTCTGTTGTCATACAGTAATACCATATTGTCTATCAGCATGGATCTGCTTGGCCCCTATTAATCCCCCTGCTGTCCTCACACACTGTGCACAGTGCACAGTTTCTCTACGTGGCTCCATATATGTTGTGTGCCATTCATTTAGAAATATTACATATAGCCTAGCCATAAACTTAAATAGCCTAATAAATTGTATAAAATATGGACATAGTCTCCGTGATGTCACTCAAAGGTTTCTCAAGACCTTTGAAGCATATTTTAAGTGGCCAAATCACAACTTCCTGGTCCGTCATGTGAGGCCTGACAATGGGAAAGAGACTTCTGTATGGGTTGATAATATTTTTCGAGATAAGTCCAGTTCCCAGTACGTAAACTTGAACATCCCTCACATAAAATTAGGCCCAAAACGTTTTAAAATTCACAAACAGCAGAATCCAGAGTCATCTTCCTCCCTCGGTTCATGTGAACGAGAACGAGGCTGGACCGAGGGCCGGGAGGCGGGGTTAGAGAAAACTGCATGGATGCAGAAGATCAACGGAAGATCTTGCTTCATGCGCCACTGAGCAACGTTCAGAGGAATGAAAAGATGTATCCATCCATGGTGGCTCCATCCGCTGCCATCTTGGCAGTGAATACACAGCCTAACTCCTAGCTAGCAGCTAGCGGCCTGGGACGGCACCCGCCTGTCACTCAAAGCGGCCTCGCCCTCAAAGTATGCATGACTTGAAGCCTTAATATGATCTAAACAGTGAGCAACATAAAAAATCATCCTCTGTACATTTTCATGAATGTTTTTTTTTTTTTGCAGGTCTGCATGTTTATTTCTGTAAAGTTTGGCTTTGGCATAACAGGTCCACGGGGAGTGACTGGCCTTTGGAGCCTCAAGTGGTCTTTGATGAACCGCAGCTTTTGGCATTTCGGCTTCGGCTTCATTTATCAGCACCGAAGTTTGTCGAGTGGTCCTAATGATCAGGTCGTAAGGTCGGACCTGTCTGAAGGTCATCAAGTGTGTTGACCAGCTGACACTAAGCGTGTCGCTTTTTGGGAGTTATAATAAAAAGAAGAAGATACATGGCAGAACTCTTTATTCTTAAGTAAAACTGTTTTTTACCCTCCCCCACACACAAACACACTTTAGAAAATTCAGTTTAGAGAGTTATCACGCTATAAATATTCTCTAAAACATAGAAGTCTAAACGATTTTTACTTATTTATCCTATAAATTATAGTTTCGACCTCTAACGCAGAATAGAAGACAGCTAGCTTGACACGTAAAACTACACAACTTTAAAGGATTACGTGATCAGTCAATTAACTAGTTGATGTCTAAAATGTCTAACTATTCTAATAATCAATTAATCATTAGATTTTACAGCTTCTCCACTCAGACAGTTTGCTATTTCCTATCATTCATGTCTCATTTTATTGTAAATATCTACATTTTTGAGATAACAGACAGTTACAAGCTGCATTCAGTGACACACACTGAGCTCTGTGATCGTTTGTTTACCCTCTCTGCAGATTTTGTATGACAACAGAGCCCAAATCCAGATTACACACACACACACACACACACACACACACACACACACACACACACACACACACACACACACACACACACACACACACACACACACACACACACACACAGGTCTTCCTCCTCCAATCTGCCGTTTTAAATCTCTGCTGTGTTTTGTACCAGATGGTGTTTCTGTTTAACTGGATCTGAACCCTCAACAAAGGCTCTGTTTGGGCTGCGTTCACAAGCATCAAGACACACACACACACAGTGATTTAAAAACAGTACATTTAGATTTTTCCCTGAGCAGTGAGGGATTATTAGTGACATTTCAGACGCTCTCACTTTCATCCAAAAATTCAAATGAAGAGGTTTAGATAATCTGGATGAACTGAGTAAATGTCATTAGCACTCGGAAATGATGGACAACGTTTAAAAAAAGTAATCCATCAGAACATTTAGTCAACAACGGTGACGGCGGGTTGCAAATTGAGCCGGGAGACAATGTTGCATGCGGGACGAGCTCCATTCAAAGGAATGAGACCACTGTGTTTTTATCCTGCAGGACGTCTGAACGTGGCCTAATGGGAAGCTGAGCAGGGGTTAAATATATATTACCTGTTTTAGACGATTATTCAGAGCAGATTTACATTTACTAATGGACACCAAACACACAGCTCAAGGCTGAGCTGAGGTCATTCGTTTTGTGAGCAGGTGCCAAACATTAGCCTCTAAAATGTGAAGATTCACGGCTGTTCTTTGTTAGTAACCTGTGTGTCTTTGGGACAGGTGGGAGAGCGGTTTCTTAAGTTCCTGCACTCCTGTTGTGACAGAAGAACCTTCCAGAACTCTGCTTCTCCCTGCTTCAATCTCCTCGGTCAGACAGTTTCAGTGTCGGTGTCAGTTTTTCCGCTGGCCGAGCTCGCCACCAGCTGCACAGATTACAGACCTGTTGCCAAAACAGCAAAGGTATTTATGAGCAGCTTTTAAGAGTTAGATTATCATGAGTCTGGTCTCACAAAACATGAACTTGGCTGACTCCTCGTCCACTCGCCCGCTGTCATGAGAAAACCTGACATAACCCCCCAGCTCGCTGTCGACGGTGCTCCCCTCCCGTCGGCCATCGCGAGCGATCCAACCTTCAGGACCAACTGTGGTTTTCTTGGAAGAGGTGAATCACATTGAAGGTCTGATCTCTTTTCGATTTCACCCGTTAAATCCGATTTAGCCATCAAGGAGGAAGGACATTTAAAGCTCCAGGTGCTCTCCTTTTCAAATTGGTGTTTGAGTCACCAAAGTATCCGTTGTATTCTCAGTGTTTTACACACTTCTTAGCATTTAGTTGTTGTTCTTCAGTCCTCCTTTCCAAAGTTGCAGCCACATGAGGATCATGACGTTGCATCAACAAACTGTTGCGTTCATATTTATTCATCTTGTCTACCAAATAACCACAATACGATTTCATGATAGCTAAATCAGAACACATACTTTTTGAGAAACAACACTTCTCATGAGTTTTACTTAGAACAACGCTAGTAAAGTTGAATTTACGTTACTCCCTACCCTGCCTGTGTTTTTAGCTCCAAGCCCATCATTTAAAAACTCATAAATATACAGTTTCATTGTTTAAAAATAATTTATTAGTAATTTCCTAAAACAGCAAGTCACTGTCGCTCTCATCAAAACAGTGAAAAAATAGTGCACTTCTTGGGGACTATTTTCTGCGGGCTCTAGAGTATGCGTGGCAGCAGGACGGTGTGTGGGATTGAGTCAAAATAAACTACAGCGTGTGTTCATGGTAACGAAGGAGGGACTCTTGATGTGTTTTCATAGTTTCTGGAGAACAATAGAGATCTATAGCACAGAGGTGGATTATATATATTAGGCTCTGGTTCACACATTATACTTGCTAGTATACATTCAGTGTTGGTTTTGGTGTTCGGGACTTGTTGACAATAGCAATATACACCTATGATGTCCAAAGCGAGGGTCACATAACAGATGAAGGTCAGCTACTTCTCGGTTGTATGCTAACGTTACCTTTGCTGTCAAAAGGTAATTGGAGAACCGTGCTAGCTCTAGCATTAGCTTCCTCTGTTGGTCACATGAGAGCTTGAGATAGCAGGAAGAGGCAGACCGAAGTGATCTTTAAACTTATTCTTTTTTCAAGAAAGTGGCCAAACAAGTGTGGCCACTTTCTTGAAGGGTTAGGGTTACCACGTGTCTCTTTTTTTTTTTTTTTTACGTCTCCACGCTTGGGAACTGCGTGTTTAACGTCACATTGCTATGAACTGTGGGTAATTCCCTTAGGCAAAGTCAGCATATAATGCTGATTTACGGAAAGGGATCATAAAGGGCTCAAAATGTCTGCCAGAGAGCCCGCAAGCACTCTACGATGTGACAATGGGACACCCCTAAACCCTCACGGACTTCGCGGGAGCGCGCCTCAAAGTCCGTGAGTCCGTAAGGGTGGAGATTGGAATTGACCCGTAGAGAATCAGGCAGGCAGGATCAAAACGATCAAAGATGTTAATACTATGTGGACATTGGGTTCAGAAAGTAGATTAAGAAAGTAGATCTGTCAGTGATGCTGTCGCTCCAGTATCAGATGGTAAACTTTCCAGCTTCATGGCTGCGTTAAGGTTTGCAATAATTCACATGAAATAAAACACATATAAGATAGATGTACTAATTCAAACGTGGGCGGCAAACGTCTAAAAAATGTGTGTGTGTGTGCTGTGTAATGTCAATAAATAATGAATCTCCATATTTAAATAAAATAATAGCCCGCTATAAAATAATGATGTCACTACCACCCACGCACATATGTACATCGAGGGCTACACGTGTAAGTGGAGCTAAATGGGAAGCGCGAGGCATTAACACAGGATTACAGATTCCGTTCCCACTGAGACCAGCTGGTTCTTAAGTATTTGCAGCCCGGATATGTTTTGTCAGCTCGTATGAAATCGTCCAACAAACTGCATGCACATCATGTTCAGCAGAACGTAGAGCCTGAGGACGGATATGTGTTCACTTGTTTGGCTTAAAGAAACGTTGTTATATATGTCTACGCCGGGGAGATCATGCGATTGCAAGCATCTATGAGTAAATGAGTGAATGAGTAAACGAGTGAGTGAGTGTGAACCTTAATGTCTGTCCACGGCTAATTCTGCATTCTGCTCCAGCAAACTGCATAACATTTTGGATGCCCAGTTATCTTAGTTGGCTCACTTTGAATGTTTTGTATGGTGTCTTTGGCTAACCGCCAAAGGCTAACATAAATACCATTACACACACTGCACCTCTCCACAACTCACAGCTCACAGCTTGGTGACTTTAATTTAGTTATTGGCATGATTGTATGACAAGACTTATATGACAACTTTGTGCCAATCGCCTGCAGTCCTCTCTGCTTGTTTTTGAGTTTGAATGAAGTGTTACAGCTGACAGTAGATGAGTTTCCCTTTCATTACGTTTTATGAGATCTCAATTCTGTTTCGAATTAAACGCGTATCTGCAAAACATTATGAAGAGGGTTATTCTGAAAATAAGTCTGTTGTGTGTATTCACAAAATCATAGAAATCTGGAGTATTGTTCCAGGGATTCAGAGGCCTGTTCGCTGTTTCGTGAACCAGGAAATCGATGTCAAGTAATTCATCAACAGTTAGTTGGAAACTATGATGGGATCAGACAGCCTGTCAGTCAGTATGAAGCATCAGCAATGTGGTTTTTCAAGCATGAGCTGACGCCCCAACTCCACAGCCATATATTTGACTTCTGCGCCGGGTCTTTGATTGACCTCTGTCATCGCAGTTTTGAAGGTTGCACGGCCGAAGCCGCGGCTGTCGTCACCAACTGGATTTTCTAGGACGCTCTCTATTTGAAAAAATACGTCTCAACCGGATTTTGTTTCCTTTTCAGGTACATATGCTGGTCTGTCATCCGCCAAATTTTAAACAAGCTGTGACAGATATGACAGCGTCATCAGCGAACAGTTTCATATTCGCTTATGGGCTTGACATGATCCAGCTCGAAATGCTTTAAAGTTTAAACTAAACTGTTATAGAAGGAGGAGGAGGGAGTCTCAGTGGAGAAAGGAGGACAGTGGATGGGGACTTACTTCCTGTCAAAGCATGTTAAGAGCAAGGCGGTCGTACTGTACCGCAGTAACTCTCTCTGGAGAGTACAGTTCAGGGAGGAAATGGGTCCTGGTCCTCCATGTTGGCGATATTATTACAGCCTGAGCCGTTGCACCGAGAGACGCCAAACTAAATCAGGCTGACTCGCCAGCGGCTTTGAGGTCATCCATAGTTCATGGCTATTAATAGCGCCAGGCGTTGGAGTAGAAGCGCTGAACACACACACACACACACACACACACACACACACACACACACACACACACACACACACACACACACACACACACACAGACACATTGCTCCTCCCATACAACAACACACATCACTACACAATATATGTACAAGTACATGCATACATGCAACCCCCGCAAGGCTCTACTACACACACACACACACACACTACAGTGCAAGGAAACATGTACACACTCGTCATTGAGAGAATGAGGAGGGGGAGATTAGGGCAGAGAGGAGGAGGAGGAGGAGGAGGAGGAGGAGGAGGAGGAGGAGGAGGAGGAGGAGGAAGGCAGGCCTGGTTGGCACAGCGTAAGAGCACCCATGTTGCCACGAGGCACAGAGACAACAAAGCGTCCGTTACAAATCAAAACATTCGGTTGATTCATTCTGGGATGTTTTACTTCCCTCCTCCTCCCTCCCTCCTTCTCCTCCCCCTTCTCTCTCTCTCTCTCCCCCTCTCTCCTTGTTGTGTTTGGGATGCTCACACACTGACCTACATTGTAAAAACAATGATGAAATTGGGGGCTTGTGAGTTTGTTTGTGTGCGGTTGGCCGTGCCAGGATGGTGAGTGCATGCGAGGGTTTGTTTGTTTATGCACATGCATTCAGTGTGTTTGTGCATGCATGCGCAAGTGTTTTAAAACAGTGTATACTATGATTTGCAATTTGCAACATGTGGCCACTGCTAGATGTCGAAAGGAAACCTGCTGCTGTGTTAATCTCACCAGGGTCATGTCATTGTAGTGGAAAGATAGCTAACTGTTCATTTAAAAAAAGAAACTATGGCATATTAAGGGAATACTTTGACTCTTTTTATAGACATATATAGCTAGAATGCTTGGAAGCAATTAGCCTGCATGGCTGTTTAAATAAATCTATCACCAATGATGGATTTTAGTTTGTTTAATCCACACAATGTAACAGTGACTCAGGGATTCATAGTCCTGCTGCAGATATTTACCAAACTATCAATTTGTGTGTGTGTGTGTCATGACACATATTTCACACCACATCATCCAGTTAACGAGGCAGAAAATTTTAAAAACACACACACACACACACACGTTACCCTCTGTTTGCCTCCTGGCTGTTCATTCAGGTTTGCACAAAATATACTAAGATTATAAAATGTAACAAAAAGATAAATTATATATATACAGTCGCTGACTCAACCCATAAATATTTAGGTATAAATATATACATAAATTATACGTATAGAGTGCTAAAAATAATTTCCAACATTCCAAGGTCATCTTTAATTGTATTGCAAGTGAATAATAATACAAGTTTCTTTTCTGAAATCACCCCTAATATTTAAAAATATGAATAACTTTTAAATGTTTATGATCTTGTATGAGAAACAGGTAAAATACAATTTCAGTCTGTCATATTTTGAATGAGCTCTTGTGTGCATTAGCTGTTTAATCGGCTGTTGTTATGCTACAGCTCTCGGCCCATTCCTCTTCTTCTTTTGCACTTTGCTCTCTATTTGTGTGCAGTTGCCTGACATGCACATGTTCTGTGATTAGCCAGTGTTTCTGCCAATGTTGACTCTGGACCGACGTGAGGTGTTCCTCATGGGCCACCGTTCAGCCCGCTTTACACCCAAAGTGGATTAATGGGTCAGTTTAGCGAAGTTCACCCAGGGTTCAAGTTACAGTTCAAATACAGTTCAGCCGAGCGGAGACAGAGGGGCGGAGGGAGAGCCAAAGCCGCTCTGCTGGAAAACACAGAGAGAGAAACAGAACGATCAAAGCACAGGACAGAGATACACACACAGAACCCTTAGAATATGAAAAAAGAACAGAAACAGAACCACAAAAAACAGAGCAGAGATAGAAATACAGAACCCTAAAAACAGAGCAGAAGTACAAACACAGAACCCTAAATACATAAAGAAAGATCAAAGATAGAAACAGAACCCTAAACATATTTAAAAAAAGAACAAAGATAGAAACAGAACCCTAAAAACAGACCAGAAGTACAAACGCAGAACCCGAAAAACACCACAAACAGAACAGAGATACAGAGAACCCTTAGAATATGAAAAAAACAACAGAGATAGAAACACCGAACCCTAAAAACATACAGAAAGATCAAAGATAGAAACAGAACCATAAAAACAGAGCAGAAGTACAAACACAGAACCCTAAAAACACCACAAACAGAACAGAGATATAAATGGAACAATATGAACAGAATAAATAGAAACACAGAACCTTAGAGATAGGTAGGGCTTAATCTCTAATTATGTGTTCAAACTGAGCATTATTATTATTTTGTAAGAAGACAATAGGCCCTGGAATGTGTGGGAAGGTTCCATAAATTCTCTGTCCGTCTGACTCATGTTATTAAATGGCTACTGTGTAGGCTACTGTTCTCATTGCTTACACAAGATATAGGAAGTAGTGAGCCAAGCTAAACCGATAATGACACCGAACCATCTGAGCAGTTATGTGAAAAGGCGTTTTTACTTGCTGACTTTGTAAAATCGTCCAGCTTGCTGTCACATTTGCTCGTCACTCAGTGACGCCCCACGGAATTAACCGAAAAACGTCGATACTGCAGTGTAGTTTAGGGTTAAGCCACTTGATGGCATTCCGATTACTAAACTAATCTCTTCAAGAACTTTAAATAACGTGTTGTGGGTTTGAACAATGGATCTCAATAAATGTGTTCTTATTTGTCTCATACAAGTGATTGAAGGGAATTTGTCACATTTTATAGAATTTATACAAACGAACTCCAGGAGTCTCTCTCTCTCTCTCGTCTGCCCGGATTCTGGGATTCCTCCTGCAACATATTTCTAGATCTTTACACAGTTCATTCACCATCAGGGTTATTTTAATTGAGTCAGATCAGCAACCAAGTTCATTCAATGCTGTTTGCCTCTCTCTGCCCAGTTAGTTTGTACACTGAACACTCCAGCGAAGCGGTTGTGTGACGCACCGGAGCCTCCTTTGAAATATGGATTATGGACGTCAATTATCAATTATGCTACACACTGTGATCGTTTGTGCCGCCACCGCTGGGACCTGCGATCGGCGAGAGGCGGGTACGGCATCCGACTTATTCATGAGGTGCAGCTGGAGCTGAGGCAAACAGCTGAACTCCCGAGGTCGGTGGAGTCCATCATATCTTATATGACCTCGAGTTTGCTGAATAACAATGACAATGTGCCGAGAGGTCAATAGGTCAAGTTTAAATGTAATAGTTTGAAATGGACATCAAAATAAATAACAAACTTAAATTCATAAAATAAGATAAAAAATCTGTACTTTACATGGATTTACTGGTATTGTTCCCCGAGTATGTCGTGAAGGCTCTGCTTAACGTCAGCTTATATAAAAACAATTATACAATGTCATATTGTATTGTATATATTCTAGTATTATTTAGGCCTATTTATGTTTGTACAATACCCACACAGACCTCTTGCTCCGGTGAAAATGGGAAAAACTGTTGAACAAAACAAAAGACCTTGCAACAACAACAAAAATACGACCCCAAATCACCAGATTGGCTATTTGCACAGGACTTATATTATCTCTCATGACCTCTGAGTTTGGACAAATATGAACCAATACGACAGACACAATTAAGGCGATCAAGAGGTTCAAGACCCGGCAGAGACTCGATGTCACACTACTGTGTTTGGGCTTCGTCCTGCTGAATGAACTATTTTCCGATCACGTCCTGTAATTTCATGACTCTGGAACGATGAGTTATTAAATTACAGAGCAGCACAGTGAATATTTTATTATCCACCTCCCCCCCTGTAATGTTAATCCCGTGCAAATGGGGCTTACGTAACATTGCTGCCTTTATCTGTTAGAGTGATGGCTGAATGAAAGCAGAGAGGAACTACCATGATGTCAGATCGAGCGCTGGGAGATGGAGAGGGACGCAGAGAGATCCCTCTCCATCTCAGTGGTGCTGAAATGTGCCCAGTTGAGAGGTGACGACTCAATGGGTTGATCCGCCAGGTTCATCATGTCCAAATCCACCATTCATCAAGTCCACACGAGTCGGCTTCGTCTCAGTTATCCAGTCGCACACACTCACTACTTCCAAAACAAAGGCATCTTCTCTAAAACCTTCCTTTTTAAAGCACTTTGACCTGCGCAAGCGTGAGTTTGCTCATGCAGAAGTGTTTTAAATAGCAAGGTTTTAGCGAAGATGCACACAAATGGTAATTTATGGGGTGAAGAATTCCTTGAAGTCAAATAGAATCGGACTAACTTGAATCTTATTCAAAGTTCCAAGGTACTCCTGTGATCACTCTGAACCAGTTCCAGTAACAAGGTACTCCTGTGATCACTCTGAACCAGTTCCAGTAACAAGGTACTCCTGTGATCACTCTGAACCAGTTCCAGTAACAAGGTACTCCTGTGATCACTCTGAACCAGTTCCAGTAACAAGGTACTCCTGTGATCACTCTGAACCAGTTCCAGTAACAAGGTACTCCTGTGATCACTCTGAACCAGTTCCAGTAACAAGGTACTCCTGTGGTCACTCTGAACCAGTTCCCAGTAACAAGGTACTCCTGTGGTCACTCTGAACCAGTTCCAGTAACAAGGTACTCCTGTGATCACTCTGAACCAGTTCCAGTAACAAGGTACTCCTGTGATCACTCTGAACCAGTTCCAGTAACAAGGTACTCCTGTGATCACTCTGAACCAGTTCCAGTAACAAGGTACTCCTATGGTCACTCTGAACCAGTTCCAGTAACAAGGTACTCCTGTGATCACTCTGAACCAGTTCCCAGTAACAAGGTACTCGTGTCATTGTCTTTGTAAACAGAAAAGGAAGCACCAGTAAGAAGCTGCGCTGAACACATAATCATAACATGAATCTGAGAATTAACATTTTGGATGAAACTGATTTTGATACTGGCGTTTTTCTTTTTTTTCTTTTTACGTTAAATCAAACAAATTAGTGACGTGTGCGAGATCACAATCAAACACAAGAAGCTTTGAGACTGTCCTCTCAAAGAAAACAAATGAAATGCCTCACTTGTGTTTCGTGTTATCAGATAAGAAGAACCTCTTGAGGCTGTGTTATTATGACTTGACGGTCTCAGAAGGGAAGAAGGAAGAAGGTGAAGGTGCATGATCAGATCACCAGAGCTTGTAGTTTGATAAGAGAGCCTCCTGATTGCATCCCGTATTTGACCAACAGTGAACATTTGTTTCTTTTAACAACAACAGGAATCTTTCACTTAACGTTACCACGTCATTTTTTGTGTGTTAATTCTTGGCAATTCATGGTGTTTGGCCAATATGTGTTTTTTTTAAGGACAGTTTATTTAGAGTTTTATTTATTTTCTTCTGAGACCGCACAGACTGACTTTGTGTATGATACTGACTGAGCTACACAAATAAACTGGTTTGGATTGGACTAAAGATTTGTTTATATTAAAAGGATAAGCACCCTCCACCCCACTATAACACACACACACACACACACACACACACACACACACACACACACACACACACACACACACACACACACACACACACACAGGCATCCTGTGTCTTGTTTGGACTCAGAGGAGTCAGACACCAACTGACCGGACAAATGTTCTTTTGCTTTTTCTCTCAAACACTGCCGCTGGCCAACACTCAGCTGTGTGTGTTTGTGTGTGTGTGTGTGTGTGCGTGCGTGCGCGTGCGTTTGCGTGTGTGCGCGTGTGTGTATGTGTTTTGACTGTGTGTGTCGGTTGTTGCCCACCCTCCAGGTCTGTGTGTATTGTAGCGGCCCACTGCTCCTGTGTCCTTTGATTAAGGTCAATTTGGTAACTAGAGTTGGCAACACACACACAGACACACACGCTTACATACCATTCTACTCATCCGTCCTAAATGAATGTGTGACATTTTCACTTTTGACAAAAGAAAATATTTAGAGGAGATGCAATTTTATGGATGATGGTTAAATTGTGTTAAAAAAGATGTCCTGGCTTCCAATAAAACTAAACCGTCAGACCTACAGTACATTAACCATAGTATTACTCACAGTTTAGATGAGATACTTCAGGTGCGTCACCTGCAAACAAGGCCTCGTTAAGTGAAGGAAATGTTACCTGTTCATCTCACAGGAAAAAAAGCACAAAGGCAATTTCCCTCATGGTTAAAGGAATAGTTTGATATTTTGAGAACTATGTTTCAGATCAAACCAACTATCAAATGTGTACGTTAAATATGAAGCTACAGCCAGCCGCTGGCTAATTTAGCTTAGCATTAAGGCAGGAAACGTGGAACAGTCCAACAATATCCTCCTTTAAAGCTCGCTAATGAGCACATTATATAATGTTTTTTTTTAATGCTTACAGACTGTGGAAAATGACAATTTCCTGCATTTTCCTAGAGACTCATGTGGTTGCATGTCAACTGGTCTCGAGCACCTGAGTCACTTTTATGTGAAAGGCACGATCGGCTACACAAGTCTGAATTAGACGCCGTCCCGATGATGTAAAAGAGTCGGCAGCAGAATGGTTTGATATTTCGGGGGGAATTCTTGTTCACTAAATGTTAAGAAGATCAACACCACTCTCTTACTTATCTGATCTAACTCTTGGCAAGAAAGTGAATAAGTGTATTTCTGAAAATTGCAGGCCTTTTTGTTTGAACAATCTATACATGATCAGTGGAAATACACTTTTTACATATCAGAGAGAGTCTTTCATTTAATTATTATCTATTTTTCCAATCCCAGACACGGTAGTATATTTTAAAGGAATGTGTTTTTGTGTTTCCAATCCAGACAACGCACTTAAAACAAAATAAATAATATACATACATATACAGGATATGGTTATAAAACTCTCAGCTCTCAAACCTCCAACAAGGCCTGCTTACATCACTAAATGTGAAGCATTTATGATAAAGACCCACGTGGTAACACAATGTGTGATATATACTGTATATATAAGTAGGTTAGTGAGGATGATGAATATGAACCCGATGACCGTAACGTATCTCATATACGTCCTGAAGTCTTAATGCATCTGAGACCAAACGCTGCTGCTGTCGAGTCACATCGAATCAGAGAATCTTCACTGCTTATTGTTTCACTTACAGTGTGTGTGCGTGCGTGCGCATGTGTGTGTCTGTCTGTCTGTAAGGGTCATGCTAACGTAAGAGTCCAGCACGTTACTGTGTGTGTGTGTGTGTGTGTGTTGGATGACATTACTAAAAAGAGTCGACATGTTACACAGCAGTGCAGGCTTTAAACCCTCCAGCATCACACACACACACAACACAACACACACACACACACACACACACAGCCTCTCAGCTTGGCTGTGTGCCCATATGCATGACAAGACCTCTGGGACCCCCTAAACACACACATGCATACACACACACACACACACACCACCACCCCCACCCACCCAAACTCGGCAGCCCGGCACCTAATAGCGCCCAACATCTTCCCCTGACGTGGCTGTGTGTGTGTGTGTGTGTGTGTGTGTGTGTGTGTGTGTGTGTGTGTGTGTGTGTGTGTGTGTGTGTGTGTGTGTGTGTCTGTTTGTGTATGTGCGGCTGCGGCAGAAAGAACACTGCGACCTAAAAACCCAGCTCACTGAGAGCGACTGCTCGCCGAACAGAAGGCTCATCCAACTGTAAACACACACACACACACACACACACACACACACACACACACACACACACACACACAGTAAGGCACATACTGTAGTGTGAACACACGCGCACACACAAGGCACATGGACACATTCACTTCGGCACACACACTCACTTAGACACCCACAAAACACCAGATGCAGACATATAAACACACAAATTGAATAGAAGAATTGGGATGCACCCACACTCCTAACACACTGTGCGCACGCACGTGTGTGTGCGTGTGCGTGTGCGTGCATGCGTGTGTGTGTGTGTGAGTGAGTGTGTGTTTGTGATTGTGTGTCTAAGTTGACTGATATCACAGGTTAGGAACCAGAAGTGTCGAATCACTGTAAATATAATTTAATAATAATAATTATAAAGTTTATTCAGCATCACATTTTCTTATCGTGGATTTCGGATCACGTGTTGACAACTGTACCGTGTCTCCATGGCAACTGAGCAAACCCCATCCGCTTGAGGAAGGCTGTGAGATGCGGTTGAAGGCTCCAGAAAAAGCCGGTCCTCTAAGTGAGTGAGCCCTCAAATTATTTATAGCTGTTTTGCTTTGTGTTGCTTCTGTTGTTACAAGAACATCGAGTACTCACGCATTCATATTCAATGTGGTAACAGATACTCAGAGGACCGGCTCTCGTGTGAACATCGAAACGTTTATCGTGCTGTGATCACTCCTCTTGTTCATGATGAACATGAAGAGAGCCCTTCCTCCTGTACAGGCACTGTAGGTGATGCTGGACTCTCATTTCAGAGTTTATGAAATTATGTTATATGAAGCACACGTGTTCTGTCACTTGGATGAGTATGGAGCCAAACCCAGGTCAAAAGTCTGAAACAAAAAAAACCTGATCTGAAATGAAAAAATAAGATTCAAAACTGTAAAAAAAAATTAAAAAAAAATGAGTGAAAGTTGAAAATCTAAAATATGTTAAAAAAAAAATCTAAAAATCGATTTTATTCACACAAAAAAACAGAACTGAATCAAAATTATATGTAACCACAAAAACCTGTTCATATACCCTTATTTTTATTTAGAATAAATTGTTGAATTTTTGAAAGTTCAAGAACAAAACTTCAATTTCTCAAAGTTCAAGAACAAAACTTCAATTTCTCAAAGTTCAAGAACAAAACTTCAATTTTCAGGTTCAAATTTTTTTTTTCAAATGAACAAAACTATTTACCTGGATTTGGCTCCACAGCTTAACTACTGGAGAGAAGAAAAAACTAAGCAGAAACACATCCTCTGTAGTGCTGGAGAGAGAATAGACTGCACTGCTCTTTATGGACGGCCTCCAGGAAATAGCCACAGCCCTGCAAGCTGAGTTTGACAGTGACAACAGCTCTGGCTTTATCCCGCCTACTCATCTTTTATATGTTACCGAACTAACTGCCAGCGGTTTGAACGAAAGCTTTGCAGTATTAATATAAACATATAAATGCTCTCGGGTTTGGACTGTGTAGAAACGTTGTCCTTTGAGTAGTTTAAGCTCGTACACCGGACGAAACTGGGAATCGACCCAACGCTAATGCACTCCATGTGTGGCAAGGTTTGGTTTGCTGGTGACAACCAACCGCTGTTTTTAGCTTTGAGCATTTAAACTTTGTTTAATTGTAACTGTAATGTAAAATAAATGGATGCATCAATAACAACCAGCAGATTAATCGATATTGAAACAAAACAATTAGTTGCTGTCCAATGTAAAACAGTTCAATCTGGATTTAGTATATTTACATTTTACTGATACTACTTTTACTTACGTAGCATTTTCAGTGCAGGACGTTTACTTGTAATGGAGTATTTATTACAGTGTGGTATTATACTTTTACTTAAGTAAAGAAGTACTTCTTTCATGACTTCCTTTCCCGCTCTTTGTGGTCATCTCTCTGTGTGTTGAATCTATCTTCATCTGACATCGAGGGCTGACTTGACACATCTGCTGTAACAGTTAGGACTCTATTTGAACAACGTATGTGTGTGTGTGTGAGTGTTTGTGTATGTGTGTGTGTGCAGGGGGATCATATGCTCAGTGTTTATGAGTGTGTGGGGGATGGGGGTGGTTGTTTGTGTGTATAGTAAATATTTTTACAGGAGCAATCATCTTGGCTTCATGTCAGAGTCCCCAGCTGTCGGCACAACACTGGCCCCTGGCAGAGAGAGAGAGAGAGAGAGAGAGAGAGAGAGAGAGACCTCAGCCTCTGGTGTCTCTGTTGGGCGGTGAGGCAATGAATGCTGTCTTGACAACCAATTCAACAAAGCTTATTCCACACAAACACATCACACTTACCTGCAGTGAGTTTCCCGCGCCATCAAATGACTGCATTCAGGCCACGCCTCCTCATTAGCATAACACTTGAACAGCTCAAATATGAAATGCTAATTAGAAAGAGGAAGGAAAGAAGGTCGTTTGAACCTTTAAAAAAAAGAAAAAAAAGAATAGCTTTATTTAATTATTCATCTTCACGACATATTTCGGTTTTACGGCCTAAATATAGTAAGTAAAGTCACAAAAGAATCTACAACCTTCTTTTCTGGGACTCCATAAATTAAAAGTTTTACCATTTAAGACATTTCAGGATTTTATATCAATCATTTCAATATCTAAAGTCCTTCTTTCATAATCATCTTGAATAATAAAATGTAATACTAGTTTATTGTTCAGATAAGACGGACAACACTCTCATGACTATAAACAGGGAGAAAAAGCTCTGTCAAAAGGTGTGTGTGTGTGTGTGTGTGTGTGCACCTATACATCTATTTGAGTTGCATTACATCCTGTCTATATATGTTTCAGCTGTTCCTTTGATTTTATCCATGCTGATGATGTACAAGGTTGCATGCGGGGATGCAGGTTTTGTGTGTGTGTGTGTGTGTGTGTGTGTGTGTGTGTGTGTGTGTGTGTGTGTGTGTGTGTGTGTGTGTGTGTGTGTGTGTGTGTGTGTGTGTGTGTGTGTGTGCTGCATGTACTTGATGTTCCAGTACGTTCTGACCTCCTGGCTCTTGTTTGGAATAGTCGTCCTTCAGGATTCAGACTGACGAGCCGTTAACTGAAGTCTGTCTGTTATTTTTTATGAATCTCTAACTTAGCTGCTGTGTGTACTGTACATCAACTATTCACTAAACATAGTATACATGTGCTTTCCTGGTGGTACTACACACAACCTCACTTTCAAATTAAAGGCAAATATTTGGCAAAAATGATATTTTACAAACTGTTTCTTTTGAAAAGACGCCATACACTGTGCTAAACACTTTAGGCTGAAGATACATTACATAATGTGTGTGTGTGTGTGTGTGTGTGTGTGTGTGTGTGCAGATTATGCAGAAGTCAAAGTTAAAGCCGCCTCAACGGAGTCAGAACAAACCATGACTGCCCGTACAGGAGAGACACCTGCTTCGTTGAGAGTAAAATCAGGAATTTGTGGCTGAATGTGTATTAATTATGTTTGATGTCTTGCAATCAGCTACTTAGAGATATATATATATATATATATATATATATATATATATATATATATATATATATGTATACTTTATTCATCCCCAATGGGAAATTTGAATTAATTTACTTGCATTATTTGCTACAATCGATCAGACTTTTGCTTCGTTGGTCTGAAAGCTGATTGATGAAATGCAGCGTTTAGCGATATGATACGAATATATATTTTATTTCTAATATACTTTGGAATAATTAGCTTGTCACACAATAAGAAGCCCATAAACTGGACTGTGTGTAACGAACCAAACCGGTCACCATGGTGACTGTGTTTTGGATGAAGAAATATTGCAGCGTCAGACATCTGGCATTATATGATATTGTTATGCGTACACAATGAAACACATTCTGACCCTTATCCGTGACTGTTAGAACAGAAACAGGACCAGCTGATCCCAGAGCTGTGTGGCCGATGTTTAGTCAGAGAAGGAGAACGTCTCTCGTTCACATTCAGCAATCTCCACAATAACGCATATGCAGAACTTTGCAGGTGTCCCGTGAAAAAAAAAACAAGCAGGCGACGGGCCGCACGGTGTCGGGGACGTGATGCTGAAGGAACCGAAGCCAACAGGTGAGCAGCGTGTTAGATTTACAGTCCCTTCAGCTCCTGGTGTTTGTTTTGACACTCACACAGATTAGACCACTCTTACATTACTGTGTGTGTGTGTCAGAGCATGTGTGTGTTTGCCCTAATTGTTGAATGTTCTGTCTGTGTGTGTGTGTGTGTGTGTGTGTGTGTGTGTGTGTGGAGATTAAAGTGTGTTCTGTGGTATTAAAGGGCTTAAAGAGGAGGGACGTGATGGTCTGGTCACCGTGTATTTTCCTAGATGGTCTGTGCACGCACACACACACACACACACACACACACACACACACACACTGTGACAGAGGCAAAGAGACGCTGCTGTTTCAGGGAGGTCTGACTGACATCTAGTGGACACTTCTAGTATTGAACATATTTCTCACTTTAAATGGGTTCATATTTCTTTTCTCTCAGTTATGAAAACATCTCACTCGCTATCTTCATTATTGAGATCTGTGGGTTATTTGACTATTAGACATCTCTAACCTTTGACCTTTCACGGTCCAGCAGCCTAAATCTGGCACTAGATAGATCCACCAAACTCACACCTTCTATGACACTGATATTGAAGACTTTCATTGTCGGGGCATTTATCACAGCTTGTTAAAAGTGTCTCTGGCAGTGAATGATGAGCTGAATCTTCTCAGCTTAATAGTGAGTTTAGTGTAAACAGTGATTAGTGAACATTATATTCATCAGGTCACAAACACAAAGACACCTAATCAACGATCATGTTGCCCTGTAACTACCGAAAGTCTAAATAAGTAACCGTTGGCTTCTATTGTTCAACATATCAACTCAATAGGTGATGACATGTCAGTGCTGTGTATACACGGTCCAAAACAAAACATTATTGGGATGAAAGTACCAGAATTGAAGTGTGTTGTAGCCTTTGAGCCAAAGCAGATTCCACCTGCTTCCAACTCGGGGTCCACACCTTGAAAACCTAAAAAAAAAAAAAAACACATCTGGGTCAGACCCGGCTCATGTTTGACAACATAAATAACAGTACGTTGTTTGTAGTCGTAGTTTTAATGGACTACAGATACCATCTGCACAGACTGTGCGATCTTCCTTTAACAAGTCAGGAGGAAGACATGACCATGTTGGTGCAGAGAGAGAGAGAGAGAGAGAGAGAGAGAGAGAGAGAGAGAGAGAGAGAGAGAGAGAGAGACCCGTTCTCTAACGAGCTGTTCCTCTCCTCTTCTGTTCAAGGAAACCTTTTAGTTTTCCTCTCCGGATGTCTGAAGGTAAATCAGCAGGAACCAAACTGGTGTCGGTGGACTTTGAGATCTCCGGTCACGTTCAGGGTCCGTATGTTCAACTCTCCTCCCTCCTCTTCCTCTCTTTCTCTTCTCTGCTCCGCTCTCTGAGCCGAGGCTGTAAGCTGATCTGCCGAGGCTTAATTTAGGACTCTGCTGCTGCAGCCTCAGGGTTATTATTATTATTAATGATATTATTATTAGTTTACCAGAAGATCTAGTGAGCTGTTTGTGTGATAAGAAAAGTTACAATATGTATCAGAGAAAGTTACATATAAACTAATACATACATTTTATAAACAGGCTGTTATTTTTTTTATCTGCTATATTTACGACATTCTCTCTCTCTCTCTCTTTTATTTTGACAGGAGTCTGTTTCAGAATGGTGAGTTTCTCTGTTTTCTCCCATCAGCCCCTGCTGTTTCCTGTGCCCCCACTTTGCGACCGAAGCTACATTTCAGTCACTAACACCCTTTTTTCCTCATAACAACCCGTAACCTGAGGTGCAAAGACCCTGAAGCTTTCTTATACCTCACGTATGAGGTTCTTCCTTATGTTTTCACAGCCTTTAAAATCTACCATGACATGTTTGTGTTCTGTTCGGTAGGCGAGTTGAGTAGGAAGTTGTGGGACAATGATTTTATTTCATAACTATGCTCGATGGACAGTTCAGCACCACTTCATGAACAGTGACATTTTATTATTCCATAATCTCAACTGTGATGAAGTCTTCTAAAGTTCAGCTTTCTTAGTTGTTTTTTTTTTCCTGGAGTATTTTACCACATAACACTGCCTCCTACACAGAGTGGAATTCATTGATAACAGTGTCTGACCTCTGAACCCTCGCAGACGTTTTGTCAAAGGTGGAAGAATAATCTCATATTTCAGTAACAGTAGCAGCACAACAGTGTAGAAATACTCTATTACAAGCAAAAGTCCTACGTTCAAAAGGTTGAGTAAAAGTACAAAGGTATTAGCATCAAAATATACTTAAAGTACTCACTATACAGAATGGCCCATTCAGAATGATTGTATATTATAGTCTTATGATTAGACGCATTAATGTGTTTATCACTTAAATTGTCGCTCGGTAATACTGCTGTTCCATTTATAATATTACATCATCATTTATTTGTTCATCATATTCTGTTCCGATAATCTGAATCTGCAAAATAAAGTTATCAAACAAATGGTGAGTAAAAAGTCCAACATTTCCCTCTGAGATATAGTAGAGTATACAAATAAAGTAGCATTAAATGGAAATACTTAAGTAAAGTACAAGTACTTATATTCCACCACTGCTTTTTGTTTGTATTTTTATGATTTGGGATGACTGTTTTTTACAATAAAGCCCTATGCATTGTAGGTAGAGAGTCACAGGACCTATAGTTTTTTCAGACCATGTCATTCTTCAGCTGTCCAGCAGCAACGCGTCCATCAACCTGATCCCTCCAGCTGTCAACATCTAAACCTTTGTATGTTTAAAATCTATTAATAATGCAATTGTTCAAGCAATAATTTCAACTTTTCCCAGCTTGTTCTAGCCATGTTGTCTTTGTCACTACGTTTTTCAGTCTGTGTGCATGTTTGACCTCCCGTCTGCCTCAACGCTGCAGCCTCTGCCTCCTCTTCTGTGCTGCTGTTTAGACGTTAGATTCTCAATCACTCAGAGCAGAAAACCCCCCCAAAAACACATCTACGTAGACTAGTGTTGCTTCTTGTTAAATATGAACAGCATTAACCCCTCCCCTCTGCTTGCAGTACACAGAGAAGAAGGGTCTGCAGCTCGGTCTGGTTGGCTGGGTGAGGAACACCTACCACGGGACGGTGGAGGGGCAGATCCAGGGTCCTGCTAACATGGTGGAGGACATGTGAGTACAACGCATCAGGGTCTGCTAAGCCTTCTCTGCTGGCCTAAACAGAATCACAAAGTTATAGCTATTTATTTTGCCTGCCGAACAGCATCCCGTCATGCGCGTATTTATGTATACGATAGACAGCAGGCCTAGGTACAAAATGCACGGCCCGCCACTGGTACAACGGTATAATGAAACACAATGACGCCATGTTTGTTTTTCCTGTTTAGATTTTTTTTTTTAACAGTCAGCGTACACACTGTCTCGCTGACTGCCAAATTTATTATTTATTAGCAAATATATACACACAACAGATGAAATCAAATTAAGTAAATTAATAATACCCCCCACCCCAAAAAGTCGGTACATAGGGTGACACGTCAGTACAGTTTCCCACTGTCCCAGTATTTCATACATATTGATAAAGCAGGGTATGCTAAATGCAGCCTCTGCTCCAAGGAGATCAATTACAGTAAAAAGGGCTCACATGCCTATATATTTTGCAGATGTTAGTCCATTTTTATTTTATTTTTTTATTAACAGCTCAGGGAGGTTCAAGGAGCAACCTGTTTGTGCTTTCTGAAGATTTTTTTCAGTTCTGTTTTTGAATAAAGGGTTGGAAATTAATGGTTTTTTTTTGTTGTTTTTTTATCCGATTCATCGAAAAAAAATAATCAACAGCCTCTTCTTCCTCTCTCGTGTCCTCCACAGGAAGGTGTGGTTGAGTAAAGAAGGAAGTCCCACCAGCCGGATCACCAAAGCCTCCTTCAGCAACCAGAGAACCATCGACACGCTGGAGCTCTCCGGCTTCAAGACCCGCTTCTGATCAACGAATCAAACGCACCCCAAAGACCTTCTCTTCCCTCCCTCGAGATAAAACACAGAGCTGCTTCTCTCCTTCAGAGCACGAGTTTAGATTTCATGTGAGTTCTATATTATGAACGACGACTGTTGAATGAAAGGGTTTCAGGACTCAGGTTTGAGTCCAGAACAGTGGAAAATTTCAGGCTAAAAGTAATTTGTCAAATAAATAAATCTATGATAATATTGTATTTATGATAAAAGAAAAACCTTGGTGTCAGTGTATTCAACACTACACTCAAAAACACTCACTGCTTTGAAGAAAGTGTTTCCTAAAGAAGTTAAAGATTACAGTGATGTTTATCTTCTGATGGCATACATGTGTTTGTGTCAGTTACATTAAATTATGATGAAAAAAAAGCCCATTGAGGCAAATTTGTGATTTTGGGCTCTACAAAATAGACTGAATTAAATTGAATTAACGATCAGATGTAAAACAATGCACTTAGCTTTTAAGTGGTTTGGTTGTGTTCAATTTAGTTAAGTTAATAGAACATGTATGTTCTCCCTAAACGGTTCAATTACAGCAATTTAAATTGGATTAAATTAAATTACAATTGAACTTAATTTTCTCTCAAGAATATCCTTGAAACTTTTTTAACTTCAGGACCAAGTCAGAGTTAAAAAAAATTAAATGAACATCTCGAGATGCTCATGAGCTAATATCAATAATACATAAACAGTAGGACATCTGGCAGCCTATACATTTTCCCAGTTGAAGTGTGTTTAAACATATTTCATATAAATTGACCTAAAATTGCATGAGAGCAAAGAAATGCATACAATTAAATGAAAATAGTTCATATTTGCATGGTGTTTAAATAAGTATTTAAAAATGTTTATTAAAGAGATGTCAGTTGACCTTTAAATGTAGAAATCCTGACGTTTTAAATTAGTTTGTTTTACAAAATACAACATCCTCTTAATAATTACACATTTGTAATGGGTGTAATGTGAGGAGGAACAGAAGTAGCACTAAAACCTAAGACCTTGAGTGTCTCCATCATGAAAGAATACCAGAGAGGGGTAAGAAATCCTTCTTGGCATTATTTAAAAAAAAATACATGTCTCAGTTGCAGAAGGCAAATAGGGGAGTGGTGGGAAGAAGCTTAATTGGCCTCAGCTGAACTCAATCATGTGATTTGGTCTCTCCCCTATATAAACTCCAGTAGGCACGAGAAGGGACTGATAAGCCAAACGTCTCAAGTTGGTTGATTAAAATAGGCAGACGTGTGTCAGGTTCCTCTAAGTGAGAGATCACGTCATCTGCAAAAAGCCCAATGATGTGTTCTTCTTTTCCAACCTGTATCCCTTTAAGGTCTTTATTCTGCCTAGTTGCTTGTGCCAGAGGCTCTATAAAAATTACAAATAGAGTCTGTGAAAGACAACATCCCTGCCTGGTGGACCGTTCTAGTGATATCCGGATATAGACCATCAAGACCAAGCGTCGGACCTGGGGTGACAGGGCCTTTTCAGCTGCTGCACCTCCCCTCTGGAACGCCCTCCCCATCCACATTCGTCAGGCTCCCACCCTATCGTCATTTAAGCAAGCCCTCAAAACACACCTCTTCAAACTCTCCTTCACCTGCTAACCCCTGCTCCCTACCCTTCACCTGCTCCCTACCCTTCACCTGCTAACCCCTGCTCCCTACCCTTCACCTGCTAACCCCTGCTCCCTACCCTTCACCTGCTAACCACCCTTCACCTGCTAACCTTCACCTGCTCCCTACCCTTCACCTGCTAACCTTCACCTGCTCCCTACCCTTCACCTGCTAACCCCTGCTCCCTACCCTTCACCTGCTAACCCCTGCTCCCTACCCTTCACCTGCTCCCTACCCTTCACCTGCTAACCCCTGCTCCCTACCCTTCACCTGCTAACCCCTGCTCCCTACCCTTCACCTGCTAACCCCTGCTCCCTACCCTTCACCTGCTAACCCCTGCTCCCTACCCTTCACCTGCTAACCCCTGCTCCCTACCCTTCACCTGCTAACCCCTGCTCCCTACCCTTCACCTGCTAACCCCTGCTCCCTACCCTCCACTGCAGGACTAATTCCGTTGCAGCTTCTCCAGTTTTTCTTGTTTTATTTTTTTAGGATTGTTTGTTTTGTTTGCTCCATTGTCTTTCTATATTTTTGTTTTGTACTGTTTTGTCTCTGTCAAGCGTCTTTGAGCATCTGGAAAAGCGCTATATAAATTAAATGTATTATTATTATATACTATCAGTCAGACGGCCATTTATTTTCGTCCTTGCTGTTGGATTTTGGTAAAGTGTTTTAACACATTGAATAGCTTTTTCATTTAGTTCCCAAAGTACCTGATACAGAAAAGTCCAGTTTACACTGTCAAATGCCTTTTCTGCATCAAGACTTATTAAGGCTGCATTGATATTTGGATGGACAATAATAACCTTATCAGTCTAAAATGACTGAAAACTCAGAAAATTCAGATATAAATTCTGAATACGGGCCTGGTGCCGGTACACTACAACAAACCGAATCGGCTGTACTGTTTCAGGTAGGATGTGAAAGAGTAAGAACAAGGCTTTCAAATGGGTTGTAGTTCAATCCAGGTTTAGGACCCATCAACAGGCCCGAGTCAAAGATGGCAGCTACTCCACCGCCTCGGCCGGTGCCTCGAGGAATGTGCATATTAATATGACTTTGAGTAGATTCATTTAGGCTGACATATTCCTCATGTCTGAAAGGGTCATTAAATTCAAAGGACCAGGTAGAGGAAGAAAATCAGCCAACAACCTTCTCTCGTTCCGAGTGGTCTCATTGATTTATTTGTCAGGTCAAGCGCAAAGTACAAGTACTGCGATTGCAAAGGCAGGGATGATTCGACCAGCTCTGACTGGGGCGAAGCACCCATTTTACACATAAGACATCACGTTTTTATCGCAAAGTTCAAACATCAGTTATTTACAAATCTGATTGCTCTAACCATCAGAAGGGGACGGTAGTCTCCGCCCTACTGACTTCAAGGCACATTGCATACAACGCTGTACGTGTCTCTTCTCTAATTGTTTTAATAAACATTTGTGTATGATTGAATGTGTAGGATGTGCCTTTGACCGTTCTTTGGTCTCTCGTACCATCCTGTATCAGTCACAGCTGAGCTACGCTTCCTTTTTCCTGACTCGATACGCCTCACATCTGACCTTGAACATCCTCGGCTGTGCTACAGTTTCATATACACACACACACGACAACACTTTTATTAGCACACAACATGAGTCAAGCACGCTGATTAATAATGATCATCATGTCTCAGCCAGGTTTCAGTACCCGTTTCAGTAACCTAACTAGTCTCAAAAGTATTTTATGTATATTATACCTTTTAAATTATGTAATTAGCCCTTGTGGTTGAGGAGATATTCTGTATTTAGTATGGGTATGCAAAACCATTCGGAATCTTTCAGAAAAATGTCCGGGGCTTAAGCGGAGCCCATAAACTTTGGTTTTGTATCAACAAGAAAATATCCATCACATATGAATAGCGTCACACATTAAGCATAAAAGCAAAATATAGAATTAAAACCAGTTGTACACAGGTAAAGAGCCTGAATAAATTACTGTACATCAAGTTCTGCAAAGAAAAATGAATGCAATTAAAAAGGTAAATAGTAAATCAATACAAAAGTGAACAGGTAACTTAACAAGTGAGTAGCCTACTCTTTTACTATACCTTGGCAGCCTACTTCTTTCTGTTATGGGATGGGGTAAAAGAGGACCCAAAAGCCAAAAGCAACAGTGCAAAAAATAATATTTATTTCAAAAACTAACTTAGGACAAGCCTCCAAGGGACGAGGGAAAAAAGGAGATGAACAAAAACAGGACTCACAAAACCAGGGAATCCGGCAGGAACAACACAACACAGTCGCACCATATGATCCCACATTGGGCACAATACAAACAGGGTTTAAATACACAGGGAAGGGGCAGGTGATTAGACACAGCTGGAAACAATTAGCAGACAATCAGACAATCACATGGGCAGGAAGTGCAGGGGACAGAGGACACAAGAGGCAAGGACCTTCAAAATAAAACAGGAACACAAAACACACCACATTATAACACGTTCTCTCTTACATTGGCCAGTGGCATGGTAGGCCACATAGTTCTATATTACGGTGTTAAGTGTCTCATACAGATTCACACTGACATCTTTATGACATAATAATCCTTCCATATTGGTTCTTGAGACCCAACCACTCAGTAGCCAGTTTAATAACTTTTCAAATATTTCTGGTGTTAACCGCCTCCTGTGCGGATGGAATATTATTCCTGCAAATGAGAAAAGTCTTTCAACCGGAGCTGAAGAGGGGAGGGTTGTGTTAAATCGAACTAAAAGGAGCTTGATAAGTGAACTGTTTTTTGATTCGTGGAGAAAGTACTTTGAGTGTTTTAAATACAAAATTACTCCACTCTAAAGTATTCTGTTACAAATTACGTTAGATTTTTTATCGGCCCTATCAAAAACAAATTACAAAATACTCAAAAGTAATTGAAATGCGTATTTAAAATACAAGTAATAGAAATACTGCCCATCTCTGCATCTACGTTGACTAGACCAGTGTGGATTAGTGTTGCTTCTTGTTAGATGGCTGACTACTTTGTGGTGCAAGTTCAGTGACTTTTTCTGATGTCATTAGGTATGAACAGCATTAACCGCCTTTATTACATGTTTTGTTTATTTAGTGTAGATGACACTTTTTTTTCATTATTGCTATTATTCATACATCTACTTTGTTTTTCTTACTTTCTTGAAATGTTTGTTAACTTTGTCTGAAGCCCGCCATGAAAACGCGATGGTGCATCTCATTCAATTCAAATATCTGATTTCATCCTCTTCATGTTTGAAACCTGCTGAACAGCAGCCACTGGATGGCGCTCTTCGCCTTCACAACAGCCCCGTCTTCAGTTTAGTTGACGTCACAGAGCGCTGCAGTCTGAGCAGGTTTCTCTCCTGTTTCACTTTAGTGTGTTTTGTCGTGTTTTTGTATTCATTACATGAGACTGCTGGCTAATATATTTAAAATCGTTAAAAATGCCTTTTAAGGTTTTATGAGGAAGGACATATTTGATTTATTATTTATTTAATTTCATATTTTTTGTCTTCCTATTTCCATGTTGGATTGAATATGTGTTTTCTTCTTTTGGTTTTGTTCAAGGGTAAACCCCGTCCAGCTGGCAACAACAGGGAGTCAAAACCAACACCCCTTTGTTCATTGGAGTGAAGCAAACAGCCGAAGTACTTTACCATGAAGAATAACATCTGTTTGTTTTACTTAAACGTTTTGAAGTAGAAGCACACAACACTGTGATATGAAGCAGAGTTATTTTCTGTGTTAGCAGTTTTTATATTTTGTATTATATTTTGAACTAGAATCCATGAACATAGATGAGAGTTTGATATAGTAATAGAAGGAAAACACAAACTGATTAACAGTCACTTTCATTGAAGATATGAAACACACACACACACACACACACACACACACACACACACACTACTATTTCCTTCCACTCTGTCAGAGATCTCTCCGCGTTAACACGCTCAACTCTCACGTCCTTCCTGTCGACTCCACTTTCACCATGACCTCACTTCCTGCAGGGCCTGGGAGACAGGAAGCAGCTGTTCCCCTGGGCGGAGAAAGGGAGGAAGTATAAGAGAGGGAGGGGTGAGATAATAATACTGGGTGGAGACAGGAGAGATGGAAGGAAAGAGGGGAGAGAAAGAGAGGGAGGAGAGAGGGTGTTAGGAGACAATGAAGGAAGGAGATAAACAAGGAGTGTAAGAAATGGGAAGAAAGGATGCAGAGAAAGAGGATGAGGGTGAGAGTTGAAGGTTGGAGGTAAACAAGTGGGTGGTTTCCACAAAGAAAACTCCCAGAGAGCCGAGCAGTTTAACAACCTGAAGAAAAAAATCTGGAGGATGTAGGGAAAGAAAGAGAGGCGGATAAAAACACAGAATGAACTGAAACTAAAAGATTCTCCCTAATTTGGAATTTGCTGGAGCGAAACCAAGTCGACATGTAAAAAAAATATGTACAGAATACAACACCCTCTGTCCTTAGACCCCTGCTTTGGTTCAGGAAAAAAAATTCAAAAGAGGAGGGATTATTTTCCACTAGATGGACAGACTTGCAAAAGATATGTTCATTTTATTATGTTGGTTGTTCTGAACATAATACAATTATACTCAACAACATTTTAGGATTAGGGAGAAGGAATGGGAAGAGAAAGAAAGAAAGAAAGCTTGTTGATGAAAGAGAGAGAAAACCAGATGTAACAGGTGTTAATCCATACTCATTTACATGAGTTGGATTATAAATCCAGGAATATGATAGAAGTGTGACGTTTAGGGCCAATTTAAGCCGTTATATGTTAGTGATAGTGGGGATAAAACACGATGTGAGAGAGAGAGAGCAGCACCAGGGAGTCCCCGGCTGGATTTGGTTCATGGTCGGTGTCTTCGCCGCTAAACCACGGGGACGCCCCAACGCCTGAAATTGACAGACGATGCAGTTTGAGCTGTTGTGTTGTAAACTGTAGTCAGCTTGTTTAATGTTATGGAGAACGCTGAAAAAGAGAAGAAAAGCCTTCTCTTTCGTGTCAACAGTTCATGCTGGCTATTTAAAATCATCAATGGACAAAGTTACGTTCAGTGTGAGCACCAGGCAGCAGCCGCTGGGTCTGAAAAAAAAAAAAAAAGTGTTTTAAAATGTTTATTTCCAGCAGGGGGCGACTGAAAATAAGTCTGCTTGTATAGAAGTCTATGAGAAAATGACTCTACTTCTCTCTTGATTTATTCCCTCAGTAAACATTGTAAACATGAGTTTATGGTCTCAATCTCTAGTTTCAAGTCTTCTTCAATACATAATGATGTTCATTGAGTAAATGATGGTCCCATTGAGGGTAAAATAGACCATAAAGCAAAGTGTTCTCGTTTTTTCAACTCATGAAACATAATAGTATAATTTTGGTTGCCTAAAAGTGTCTTAATCAGACTTCACTTGTACTTGGCTCCACCTTCTCGTGTCACCTCTGATTGTAACCAAACAAGATGGCGACGGCTAAAATGTCAAACTAAATGTTTTGGAATTTGGAACATTTAGAATGTTTGTGTTTACGACTGTGAGACATATATACATATATACATATACATATATATATATATATATATATATATATATATAGACATCTGCACAGAAATCTGTCTGCCCAGCCGGAGGGAGGAGGGCCGTGACTCGTGTAGAATAATATTATGTCATTCAAAAGGTAGCGCTTGAAAACTGAGTTGACACACAGAACAAAAACAAGACGTTGGTCACGATAAACTGGTATTATCCTCGGCAACGTATTGCCAAATGAGGGTCCTCACAAGTGTAGAAGTACGAGTGTGTGTGTGTGTGTGTGTGTGTGTGTGTGTGTGTGTGTGTGTGTGTGTGTGTGTGTGTGTGTGTGTGTGTGTGTGTGTGTGAATTAAAGGGATCAGTGTGTTGTTTTAGAGGAAAATGGCAGCAGATTACAAACCATCAAACATCCAGCTCCTGGAGACTTAACACTAAGAGCTGTGTGTGTGTGTGTGTGTGTGTGTGTGTGTGTGTGTGTGTGTGTGTGTGTGTGTGTGTGTGTGTGTGTGTGTGTGTGTGTGTGTGTGTGTGTGTGTGTGTGTGTGTGTGTGTTCAGTAGAGTAGTGGGTCACAGAGCAGATCGGTCGACTGTAGATGGAGAAGTTTTTTGCCAAAAAAAGAAAGTAGGACACCTCATCTCCCTTCTCTCTATCCCTCTCCCTTTCTCTCTCCCTCTCTCCCTTTAGCTCTCTTCCCCCCCCCCCCCCCCCCCCCCCCCCCCTCTCTCTCTCTCTGGCTGAGCTTGAGTCAGTGCATCTACGTGGACGTGACCCTGATCCCCTGAAATCTCCTTTAATCTACACACACACACACACACACACACATCAGGAGCATCACAATCAGTGGCTCGTTGGTTAAAAACAGAGTCTTTCTGCTGCAGAACCCTAGATTCTCAGGGTTAAATATAGCTGCAGGAATGTTTGTGTTTTCCCATCATGCCCCTGGTTGTCCAAACAGTGGCTTGACCCCTCAGTGGCTGGTTGCGGTAGGTTTTTATAATCTTTTTTATTTTTGTCTACATTTTTGTCCCACGATGACGTCGGTCTGTGCGTTTTCCATCCCACAAAGTTAAGAGTACCTCAGCGGTGCAGGAAATGTCCCAAAATGTCAGCACTGAGAACAGAATCTATCAGTTGGACTTTCCTGATGTCACAGGATGATGTGAGAGCCGTTCAGGGATTTAATTGGATTTGTCTGAAATGTTTTCGATAGCGTGACTGAAATTGGGCTACTTTTCATTTTAATTAAGCTATTCTTTTTTGTTATTTTATTTTTCCAAATATTTTAACAATGCAAGAGAATGTGCAGAGCATACAGGACCCATGCCATCAAACATTAAACAAAAGTAAAAAATTCACCCAAAAAATAATAAGAAAAAAAGTTGGTGCATAGGGTGACAGCACAAAGAGATACCGCAATAACATTATTGTATATCAGAGCTCCACATAGTTACAGTCTATGGTGCTGTTAGTGCTCCAAATAAGGCTGCCAGGTTCCCAAAATAATTAATTAAGTTATTCTTACCCTAATGATAGCTTTCCTCAGATGAAAGTAACCAGAAGACGTTGTTTACAAGTTTGTAATCTAATTGTCTCATTGTGTTGAACAGATGTGCATCATCATCATCATCATCATCATCATCATCATCATCATCATCATCATCATCATCATCATCATCATCATCGTTTCCAGCCTCTTCTTCCTCTCTTGTGTCCTCCACAGGAAGGTGTGGTTGAGTAAAGAAGGAAGTCCCACCAGCCGGATCACCAAAGCCTCCTTCAGCAACCAGAGAACCATCGACACGCTGGAGCTCTCCGGCTTCTGATCAACGAATCAAACGCACCCCAAAGACCTTCTCTTCCCTCCCTCGAGATAAAACACAGAGCTGCTTCTCTCGAACAGAGCTGTGCACGAGGGATTTGAGATTGGATTTTATGTGAGTTCTTATGCATGACGACTACTGTCCAGAACAGTGGAAAGTTTCAGGCTGAAAGTAATTCGTCAAATAAATAAATCTATGATAATATTGTATTTATGATAAAAGAAAAACCTTGGTGTCAGTGTATTCAACACTCAAAAACACTCACTGCTTAGAAGAAAGTTTTTACTAAAGAGGTTGAATATTACAGTGATGTTTATCTTCTGATGACATACATGTATGTTTGTGTCAGTTACATTAAATTAGGACAAGTATGAAGAAGAAAAAAGCCCACTGAGTCTAATTTGTAATTTGTGATTTTGGGCTCTACAAAATAGACTGGATTAAATTGAATTAACGATCAGATGTAAAACAATCCACTTAGATTTGAAGTGGTTTGGTTGTGTTAAATTTAGTTAAGCCAATGGAACATCTATGTTCTCCCTAAACGGTTAAATTACAGCAATTTAAGTTGGGTTAAGTTAAATTAGGTTACAATTGAACTCGTAAAATCCGAATACTTAATTTTCTCTCAAGAATATCCTTGAAACTTTTTGAACTTCAGGACCAAGTCAGAGTAAAAAAAAGAAAGAAATGAAATGAACATCTGGAGATGCCCGCTTACTCTTGAGATGATTGAAATGAGCCTTTAAATCACCGTAAAGCAGATCAGAGCTCTTCATCGGGTTTGTGAGCAGCAGGTTGCTGGTTGCTGGTTTCCATGAAATCTCCCGCTGTGTGTCCGTACATAGTATGTCACTGTATGGTGTAAACAAACACAGCCCAGCCATGTTGTTACACAACTGCAAGTCACGTGACGCGATTAGGCCAACATGTCACCTGATCCAATTAAACCACAGCCAGGGAATCTGTGCTCGGCTGGCAGTAACAACACAAACCCTGACACAGCAGGAACAGAGCTCCTGTACTGTGTGTGTGTGTGTGTGTGTGTGTGTGTGTGTGTGTGTGTGTGTGTGTGTGTGTGTGTGTGTGTGTGTGTGTGTGTGTGTGTGTGTGTGTGTGTGTTAGAGGTCCTTTAAAAGTCCTTTTTTCTCATAAAATATCTGCTCTTAAATCAAATTTAAAATACTCGCTAAAGATAAACATTGTGCGTGTGCATGCGTGTGTCAGTGCTGAGAGACCAACTCTCCCTGGATACACTGTTAGTGGATGCTCTGTCGTCATGCCAACCACCCTGAGACATTACTCACACTCACACACACACACACACACACGACAAGGAGGAGGTGTTAGTTGTTGGTGTGTGTTTGAATAAGATCTTAATGTAATGACATACTTACATAACATGCTGGAGCACTAACCCTCCATCCATTATCATGAAAACGCCATGACAGAGCTGTGACGCACTGTGTGTGTGTGTGTGTGTGTGTGTGTGTGTGTGTGTGTGTGTGTGTGTGTGTGTGTGTGTGTGTGTGTGTGTGTGCAGAAAATAACAAGAACTAGCTACTCTCTCACTTTAGTTCTCCTAAAAGACCTTTTTTTTTTATTACATATAGACTATTTTAATGATATTAATGAGGATAGAATAAATAACGGAAACACCTTATATAGTTGAATCCAGTTGAATCCACACTCACTGCATACTGGACACTTACATCAAGTAGAATATTTGTTGATTTTAATAATTCCACCTGGGCTTTTCCTGCTTTGACAAAACAAAAATGTCTGCAACAAAAACGGTAAATAGCAAAGCTCTTTCTTTTGACTCTTCTTTTTTTCAACTCAAATTCTGATAACAGGTACAGCCTAACAAAAAATCCTTGTTTTCAATCAATGTTTCTCGCTTGGATCTTGAACTCCACCTCTGCGTGATTACAATGAACACAATGTGGACGTGCACGATCACCTCATGCCACCTTTGCATGCTAGAGGCGTGTTAACGTCACCTGGGACGTTTCATATAAAAAACCCTCTTCAGGTTTACCCATTAGAAAGGTTTTTGTTTTAACCAAGAGGTTTCTTGGTCGTCACAGGCCTGATGTCTGAGACAGTTCTGTCTTTTCCCAGCCTGCTTTTTGTCCATAAACGCACCCAAATGCAAACCCCAGAATCCACTTTCTGTTCGATGCAAAAATCTGGTGCAAATAATTCCCTGAGCAGCGATAATGAAGCCGCCGCCCCCTCAGCCACCAGAGGAAGAATGGGCCCACCCGCACACTTCAGTCACTGTGGAAAAAGCTGGAAAGAATCCACCGGCCTCGACCTCTTCTTCCTCCTCTTCCTCTTCCTCCGCCTCCATCCTACCAAGCAACCAGTTTGGCATCCCATAGTGGTCACCATGGAAACGCCGCTCTGTCTGCAAGTGTTTGTGAGAGAGATACAGAGAGGCAAGAGAAGTTATTTCTACAATCTTCTTTTCTCTTATTTCCTCTGATGTGTCCTCTCCTCCTCCCTCAACCTCTTCTTTCCTTCTCTCCTTTCTTAACTCCCTTTTCCCTTCTCTCCTTCCTCCTCTTTCCTCCTCTTTCTCTCCTCTCTCCATCTATTTTCTCTCCGAATATCTGCCCGGCACTTTCACTGCCCACACAGTTAGTCTTATTCATCATGTTACACACATACACACACACCTGAGTGGGTGCTGACAACCAGCTGTTGCCAGGCAACATGTTGAAGTTGAGTCCAACTATGGCTGTGAAAGAAACACTGACATTTAACGAGAGCAACATCGTTTGTTCTGCTCTATTCTGTTCGGAGTTGGAGAACTTGAAGTGGCAAAAGGACATCAGCCAGCCCTTTATTTAAAATCTATTTGGATTACTATTTAGACGACTGCTCTGACAAAAGCATCGCAATTGGCACAAAAAGCTCTTAGGATAACTGCTTTGAAGGGGAAAGAGACATCAGTTCTGAGGTTTCTGATGCATACTTACGTAATGCGAGCCTCCTAGAGGCAGAACAGTGTGTTGCATGCAGAAGGAACACATTCTAATAAAACGCACACTTATATCTAGAACAATCTCAGATTCTATTTTATTATATATTTTACACCTATATTTAATCTTGGATTGTCATTTTGACAGTGTCATTGTCAGTTTGAGAAATTGCCAACCACTACTTCACTGTCATTTTTGTGCATATGCCAAACACTTTAAAGATGCTATTTACGAGCTTGGGAGCATGTCGATTGCCTCTTGACGGCTCTCAACATGGCGACGGTTGAGCTGTCAGCTCGCGCCTAACGATGCTAACAGCTCTAACAGTGCAAACAACGGCAAAAATGGCACTGACAGAGCTAGCAGTGTTTTACCTCAGGGCGACCCGGAGATGGTGCTACGCTTCTGTGACGATGTCATCAGTAGAAACGATGTTATCAGCTGTAACCGCCGCATGAGAGCAGCGCAGAGCAGCGACTGTGAGCTAACCAGTGGTGCTCATGTGCACCAAAAGCAGCGAGGCCGGGCGGCTTTGTCAGCAAAGCACAGAGAAGCTCGGATGACAACACACACAGAGGACGAGAGACTTTATTCTCTGCTCAGGACATTAGATAATAATTGTTTGCCTCTAAATGAATGCTCTGGAGCCCGTATATTAGGGGGAGGGGTCACTGGCGTAGTTAGGATTCCCATAAATAGCCGCTGTGAATGTCATGACAATGTGACCGGCCTGTATTGGGACATCTCTCTCTGCTGGCCAGAGACTCAGAGACGGACTCTGATCCTCAGGCCACGCACAAACAACACAACAGCAACACACATAGAAGGATGATTTGAGATCATTTTTAAAAACAATACACGCTTGGCATCCCAACATGCTGTGACCTCTGGCCTCTCGGTGATGTCCGAAGCTGATTGTTGACGTCAGAACGTGACATTTTACACAGTGAGTGGGGAATGACTTCAGCTCTGCTCTCGTGCAGCTGCTGCGTGATGGGAATTACCTCCATGACCTTTGACCTTCTCCTCACCATCCTCCGCTTCAAAACAAATATGGCTGCGGTCTGCTGGACATTTCTACATGGTGTCCGGTATCTGAGTGATAATCCCCAGCACACACACACACTGAGCAAACTCTGTGTTTTTGTGTGTGTGTGTGTGTGTGTGTGTGTGTGTGTGTGTGTGACGAGCCCAGAGAGACCTTCAAGGCCATATCACATTCTGCCACACACACAGTGGTAATGCACACACACACTGTCAGCACACTTGGATGTCCTTCATACTGAGAATGCATCCTTATCATTGTGTGTGTGTGTGTGTGTGTGTGTGTGTGTGTGTGTGTGTGTGTGTGTGTGTGTGTGTGTGTGTGTGTGGGTGAAGTCATTGTTATCATGACATGACAACATGATTAAAACTGACTGACAGCCACTATATATCTCATCTTATCTCATCGCAATGAGATAAAAGAGTTTAATTTGTCAGTTTTGTATATGGTTTTCTTTTATTTAGCACAGACATGTATGCGTTTCTATACAAGTTGATTTAATGGCTTTATCAGTTGTATTACTCCTCTTAGCTCTTGAATGTGCCCTCTTAAATGATGATGATTTGTCACATAAACAATAATACACAGAACAACATATGATGACTAATATAGAACATAAAAATAGAACATTAATCTTACAATTTAAATAGAAAACTACATGCTGTAAGAGTACCAATGCATCACTGACACACATGCACTGGCTTTGCTTTAAAACATATTCTAGATGGATGAATTTCAAACACATCTCAGACTTGTTAACTGCGCAGTTGAAGAATGAACATCTGAACTCAAGGTATTTACTCTTCTATCTACGAGACGTGCAGGGATGGAAGGAAGCTGCCCAACCCACACATTCTCATTTCATTTATTCTTAACTATCCTCTTTTCTTCCTCGTCTATCTATTGTAGTTGCAGTTGGAGTGGGTGGGAGTAAGACATGACCTGACTTTGTTGTACAACACTTTCAGCTTGAAAAGTCTTTGAAATTGATCAAAGAAACAGACACAATAAGATGAACAATTATCCGTGTTTAAATAGGACCAGGACATTTCTGCAGAAACAGTCTCCCTCCTTTTTTTCTCCTCCAGACAAACTTTAAGGCAACTAAAACAATGAGAGTGAAGAGGACAACTGGGCTCATGTCTGGTGATTCATCGTGTGGGAGGTTTATAAGGATGAGTGCTCGGACAGAGAGCCGCAGGGCCTCAGCTGTCTGCTGGACCCAGCAGGGAGGATGTGGCGGAGGAAATGTGGAGATAAGAGCAGGGTGAGCGTTACATGGCGTCCTCACACAGAGGGCCTGCTGGGAAATGAGTCCGGGCCAACTGAATCAGATCCAACACCACAGCTGTGAGATGAAAACAACATTAATTTGTGTAATAGTTAATGATCTTTTCTTTTATATTTATGTATTCTGTTCCGTCTCACTCAACCCTAACTTTTCAGAGTCTGTTTGGCATCGTTCACTCTCTGCAGACTCTCTCCCTCCTCCTCGCTGCTGGCTGAATCTCCGCCTCTCACTCAGACTCTCGGAGCTGGTGGCGCTTCATTTGCGTCCCTCTGCAGCCTTGCGGGGTGGAGACAATCCATTAGAACCAATCCTAAAAAATGCAATGTCACTTTTATCTTTATTCAATCACTGAAATAGCAAGGAGAATCGATCAAGTTAAGCTGTATTCTGTATGTATGTGCCACGCAGCAGGACATCATCGGTATTATGAGAAAACTGTCCACCAGTTTCTTATTTTTAGTGAAAAGATATGATATTCAACTGTAGCATCATAGCACGCTGCACAGAACATGTACTGATACAACACAATGCAGTAAAGGTCAGAGTAATGCACAGTTTGAACATATATTCCAGTTAAGATAATTATACAACATATTTCATATAAATTGACCCAAAATTGATTTTTTACAAATGAGCAAAATAATGCACATGATTAAATGAAAATAGTTCATATTTGCATGGAAATAAGTATTTAAGAAAATAAATTAAATTGATGTCTGTTGATGTTTGAATGTAGAAATCGACAAATTCGGACGTTTTATACGAGTTATTTGTTTTACAAAATACAACATCCCTCTTAATAATATTTGTAATGTGATGTAATGGGTGTAATGTGAGGAGGAACAGGAGTAGCAGTAAAATAATATCGATGACACTTGGGAGTAACAATACATTTAAACCTTTTAAAAAGAAATTATCAACAAAATATGAATTAATGATTTAATCTTTATTGCCAATTTTTTACTGTGAATATGTGTTCTCCACTAATTCATTTATGTAAAAGGATGAGATCTTTAGTTATGATGAGGATCTGTCAATATTGGATTGTATTTCTTGAGTGTGTTTTCACTCCTTCATGAGCTACTGCCAAGAACATCTGTATTGTGATGAATAAAATAAAAATTGATATTTCATAGATAATGCGTAGAAAGAGATTTATGGTTGAATGAATGCTAATGCTAATTGTTACTTGTAGCCCTAAATACTAGGGCCACTAATAATATTATTAATACACTTTATTTGCATACTTATTAGTGTCAAACTCCAAAGTGCTTTACAACAAACAGGAAGACAAAATAGACAACTTTAAACAAAATAAGGATAGGATTTTATATTATTATACTATACTATACTATACTAAGTATTATAAATAGTAAAATAGTAAAATCGAGACGACATTATTATACTGGGTCAGTGAGAACTAGTTCCCGGTGCAGCGCCGCCCCGCCGGTGCAGCGGGGTGTTCAAACCGAGCGCGCCGAGCGCTGCAGTCCGGGCCGTGCAGAGGCAGAGCAGCGCGGGGGGGCGGGGGGAGGAAGAGGAGGAGGAGGAGGAGGATTGGTAGATTTGAGGGCTCTCTGCTTCTGCGTTGTTTTTTTTGCTCCGAGCTCCCTGCAGTCGGTCCGGCGTCCGTCCTTCACTCCGAGCGGGACTCCACTGCGCTTCTCTCGGCCTACAGGTGAGTGCGAACCCGGGGCCGAGCCGCAGCCCGAGCCGGTCCGTTCAAATCTCCCTCCCTCCCCCTCCCACACGCCAGCCTCTGCACGGATTTGTTTCATTGTGTCCGCGCGGCTGGGGAGGCAGCCACATCCACCACGACGGCCGTGCCTGTGGCGGGGGATGTGCGCGTCCCTCCGCTGCGATAACGCGGGACACACGCGGGACACACGCTGCCTACCTCGGGTTTAATGGTTGAAACCTCCAATAAATAAATTAAAAAAAAAAAGAAGGAGCGGAACCGTCGAGGTGACGCTGCAGCAAAGAGACGCCGGACTGCGAGACCTCTTCTCCGGACTGTGTGTCTCTGCGTTCCCCCCCCTTTTCTCCATCGAGTTGTTGAACTTGTGTTGTGTGTGTGTGTGTGTGTCTGTGTGCGCGCGCGTGTGTGCTTTTTTTTGGGTTTAGTGCGTCAGCGCTACTGCTGCTTGTTTTTTTTAGATGAACTCTGCAGCTTTCTATGTTTTTATCTCCACCCAGAGGTCTGATGGAGATGATGATGATGATGATAATAACGATGATGATGATGTTGTTGGAGATGTTGGTGCAGGCGTGGTCGCCTCGGCTGACCTCAGCCAGAGCAAACACACCAGAATATTCTCCCAGTGCTCCTCTAATGCTCCTGCAAGTGTCTCTGCAGTGACCCTTCTCTGTACTTTGTGGTGTATTTGTTGGTGCCTCTCCAACACTCCCGTGATGACCTCCAAAGTGCATTTGTGCCACTAAATACCACCTTCACGCAGCTCCTATGACGTATCTGTGTAGTTTTGTCTTTTTAAATGATGGCAGCATGACTTAGGACGCCTCACGCGGGTTGTAAATAACCAGATTATTCAGATTTCTTTGCAGTTTTTGTATCTTTTTATCTCCCGTAGGAGTTATTGTAATGTTCCTGCCGTGGTTTGGAAGCTTTAAAACGTGTTTTAAAGGTCACTTAATTAGTTCTGTGACAATAAACGATGCCGCTATGAGGCAGTTTTCACTCAAAAAAAATTGCGCAGACCCTGTTTCAAATCCTGTAGAGCAATTATGTAATCGGATACAGGCTGGACTGCTGCTCTCTCTCTCTCCCTCCCTTCCTCCATTTCTCTCCTCCCTTTCTACCTAATCTGCCTCCTCCGCTCCCTCTCTCATTTGTCGCCTGTCTTTTTCTTTCCACCCTGTTTACTCCTCATTTTCTGCCGTCATCTGTTCTTTTTTTCACCCCTCCTCCCTGTTCCTCTCTTCCTCCTCCAAGCTAATTTCTCCTCTTTCTCACCTCAGGTTTCCCCCCTTATCATGGTGTCCTCCCCTCTCTGTTCCCTTACCCTCCTCCGCCTCTCTTTATTGCTTTGATGCAGCAACTGGGAAACATTTGGCCACTTGTTGACCGGGGGCTTTAAACATGTCCCAGTGAGGTGTGGAGTCGCTCCTGCTGCTTTCACAGCGTGCTGCAGTAAAGCTAGAATCGACTAATAAAGTTGACTCCCTTTTTTTAATATAATGCAAACCAGTTTTCAAAGATATTATTCGTATGGTTGAACAGTTAAATAACATCTATGTTTGCAGTGTAATTGTTGGGATTGCAAGCCCTGCCACCCCACGTGGGGAGGTCAAAGGTCGTCAGGGAATCGGAGCAGAAGGACACTGGCGGTCAATGCTTCCACCCTAAATGTTACTTGGAAATTGTAGCTTAAAGTTTCTTCTCCTGTTTAAAAATATATTTCAAGGTATAGTTGTGCCATTCTTCATCGGGAATCGCAAATATATTGGACAGCAAATTGCTCCCGAAGGCGAGAGCAGCGCAGGAGTGAGAACGAGTGTGTGGGCGAGAGAAACGTTGGCATGTAGCGTAAAACGCTCCGGAGTGGTCCGGAGACTAGAAAGTCACTTTATCGATGCCAGTCAATGCACACGAGTCACTCTCGGGATGGGGATTGTTTCATGTGAGCGTTGATGGGTACCTGAGTTTTGGCGCTAACTTAGTTGGATACCTTACTTTTTAAAAGAGTAGCTACATTCCTGCAGCATCGTCAGACTCAAAGCTAAAGTTTTTGATGAAGCAGATTGTCTTACATTTTTTGTTTACCGTACTTTTCGGGTTATAAGCCGCTACTGCCTTCGGTCAGTGTCCCCGACAGCTCCCCGCTGTAGCCAGCTGGGGCTCCTGCTAGCGCTCAGTCACTTCCCCGCTAACTTCCGCTAGCTCCCTGAAAACCACCGAAGGTAGCGGGACCAGGCTCGACACCCGACTTGGGCAGAGGGGACGCGGGCAGTAGCAGCAACAGCGGGCAGTAGCAGCAGCAGCGGCCGGTAGCAGCAGAAGCGCTAGCTAGCAGCGCTACTAGCAGCGCTAGTTAGCAGCGCTACTAGCTTGCTACAGCGGGGACACTGATCAGCTGTAGGAGCGGCTTATAACCCGAAAAGTACGGTAATATATATTTTATTCCACACTCGTCTAAACATGTTGCCTACATTTCCCAAAATGCAACTCTACTGTAGACAACTTGGCTCTGAGAGTAAGGTGTGCTATGCTAGTAGCGGCTAACGTAGCCTCTCGCCTGCAGCTGGTTAGCTCCAGCTTTCTAACGCCACTCCTTTCAGATTCGTTTACTTTTCAATCGTGTCGTCTTCGGGCCCAACTGACGCCGACTCAAGTGACATCACGTGAGGGCGTTTATCAGACTTCACGCGGCTCCTTCTTTCTGGAGACACTAATGGCTTTGTAGTGCTTTTAAAAACATGTGCCGCAGAACTTCCCAACACAATGTTTACCCTCACAGTGAAACAGATGAAACATTTGGGTGACTGACATTTTCAATCTTTTAACATGACTGAATTTGAGTCTTGGATACAAACTTTAAGCAAACTTAACCATCTTTATCTTTATTCTCCTGTGCTGAACGGTATGCACTTTTTCTTCTCTTCTGTGTGACGTGGTCAGAAGGCAGACCTGCTGTTTGTGTGTACAGGCTCTTTTAAATAAAATGGAGCAAAGCCAGAAATGCATGGGAACGAGAACAGGGTGCAGCAGGGGTTTATGGGAAATGTGATTTTGATTTAGAGGCGCACTAAAAGCTGTACGCAGCAAATATTTTATGCACCCGTTTCCTCAGATTTGTACGCCTTACATTTGTACGCCTACAACAATTTGTGTATCATATCCAGCCAGGGAGTCTGACTGCCCATCGGCAGGCTTGATGAAGATGTTTTGCTCGTGAACGCTCTGCAGGGACGCTTTAAGTGGATTGATTCTCCTGCAGGAGACATGGGCGGTGCTTCCCGGCTGCATTTTTGGCTCTCGGTCATCAGTCCTCCGCTGAAGCCTCGGCGGCGGCGGCGATGACGAGGAGGCGGGGTTTAGGTGCGGCCGGTGTGAAGCAGAGGGAGATCCGAGCCGTAAACCATCGGCTCTGCTGCAGCGTCTCAAATGGCAGGCGGCTGGAGTCCTGAGCGCTCAGGTTCATCGGTTTAATAGCCGGCTAACATTTAACGGAACTGCTCGTGTCACAATTCGTCAGCTCTCTGAATGAAAGGAGGCCTTTTTTATATTTGTACGGATTACATAACACACTCCTCCTAGAAGATACAGTCCTAAATCTGTGCATGGGCGTAGAAAATATATGTATCTAAAAGCTCAGAAAACAACTTAAGTTCATTTAACAAGAACTGAACTGCTGATGGACGTCACCAATAACTGAAATTTGGTAATAATTGTCTTTGATCTGATAGTTCCTGATTTTAATTCATAATTTCTGTAGTTTTAGACTATGTTCTGGCACAGCTGCTTGTGTTGAGACATTTAACATTTGAGACTGTGGGCTTTTGTTTGTTTGGCACTTAAACTATACCCATTCCTGTGTGTTGTTGTTGTTAAAATGTAGGGGATTGCACGATGGCACGCCCTCTTTGTCTGGGAGGTTCACTCGTGCGTGATCGGCTCAAACGGATGTTGAATCTGTGTCAGTCTTTCTCTCTTCTTCTGGCTCACTTTGCTTTTCTTTCTCTCCGGCGCTCGCTCCGCCTCTCTTGTAAAAACTTCTGTGAGTGTGCCGCTGTATTAATTAGTGCAGAACACTGTTGACAGAGTGTGTGTGTGTGTGTGTGTCTCAGACGTCTGGTTGTTTGCTGAGAGGACGACGGGGCGGTGGTCCGATCTCGTTGTCGGGAACTGCAGTGATGTGATCAGAAACGCCTTAAAGAAAGCAAACGTCTGTGACCGTCCTCCTCTGTGTGCAGACTCTCTGTCCTTGCAACAGGCCCAGCTCGTTTTGTCCAGTCATGGTGCAACCAAGGACGCCGTCAAAGACGGATATTTTTAGTGGAGCATCCGCTTATTTTATGTTTTGGACTCTAATATATGGAGGCCATACACTATTTTTAAGTCTTCTTGTGAATCCTCAAATTCACCTTTAAGACCCCTTCAATGGTGGTGACGACCACTGTGAAAACCTGTAAAAGAAATAAACTGAGAATTGTGATTTGTATAGTTTTTTTTTTTTAAATTGGAGACTAAAAGCAAAAGATTAATGTTTTTATTGATTAGTATTGAGGCTTTCCTGATTAACTCGGTATTAACTTTCACGTTCCGACATGATCCAAAGAAAGAAGGCTCCTCTGCTCGTCCCGCTCTGGTTTAGCTGACCGCTGCTTAACGACGAAGACTACGTTTGGAAACGGGGGATGAAGCTGAAGATGGGGTGCGTTGTCCCCTTTAAGACGGAGAGCTGTGAGTTGTATTTTCGGAAACGAGGCCAGTCGTCCGTGTTTCTGTCGTCCTTTCTCCGGTCCTCCTCTCACACTGCAGACCCTCCCCTTTTCCCTCTCGCCTTTTATTTCTCTTTACCTTCATCCCTCCGTCCTTCTTTCTTCACCACCTCCACTTACTTTACACGCCACTGCTCCCTTTCACTTAAATATTTAACTCCTGTTCCCTCTTCTCCTCCCCCACCCCACTCCACCAGCAGCCCCTCTGCTCTTTTCCCTCCCTCCTTTCCTAACCTCCTCCCTCCTTCCATCCTCTCTTTTCCCTCTTTAAATATACTTAACTGGCATTGCAAAACAAGTTTTGCAACTAAAATTAATCGTAGAATTGTTTTAAAATGGAGAAAAAAATGTTGAAAATGTTTGCGTTTCTTTTCCCCCGTGGCAGCAGCCAGCTTGGTTTATACCTCCGCCCCTTATCTCCATCCCTCCTTCTTGGATTTGAGGCTTAAACTTTAAGCTGAAAGAGTTTGGATGAAAGGAGGTCCCGAGGATGAGGAGGGAGGCGAAGGAGAGAGTGATGGAGGAAGGAGGGAGACATATGTGGGAGAGGAGGAAAGCCAGGCAGGAGGTGGTCCAGAGGGACGAGGAGAGATACAAACTAAACCAACCGGCTTCCAAAATGAACACCAGTGAAGAAGAGGCGAAAACCGGATGATGGGAGGTTTATCTGGGAGGAGGTGCGACCAATGTAGTCGTGATGTAGGGATGAATAATGAGGCGGCCCAGGAGAGGAAGAGATAACAAGAGCAGAGTGGGAGAGAAAGGAGGACAGGAGTTAAACTTACCAGCTGAGAAACATTCCCAGGGAGGAGGAGAGAGGGAGGAATGTTCTGGAAAACGTCCAACAAAACACTGCAGGTTTTATCAACTAAGTCAGCCGGGCGGTTCACCTCCTGGCTGATTCTGCAGCTCTTGACCTCCGGCGGTGGTCTCCATCAGCAGATTAATTTCTCTGTTGTCATGGAGCTGGAGGAGTTTAAACTCGCCATCATTCTGAGCGTCTTCAGGCCCTCTTGTCCATGTTTGTGTAGCTTAAAGCCGCATCACTTATGTAAAGCTTTAACGCCAACATGGAGGACGGATTCAGGGCCTGAAGGTCCAAACCAAGCTGTTTTATTTTTTTTTGTAACATTGTCTTCATTTGATCCAGTTAGTTTTCATCGGTTCGTAAAATTATTGAAAATCGTTGGAATTTTTTTTACTCTGTAAGAAGCCATTGGCCCAAATGTTGGTGACATTTGGTCTCCTCCTCTTCCCATGTTGCCCCCCCCCCCCCCCCCCTATTTTTTTGCTCGGCCTTCCAGAACATCCTGTAATCGGTCCGAACCATCCAAACCAAACGTTTCCACAATAAAAAAAAAAACGAGTTTGATCCGGACTGAGACCGGCCGGGGTTCGGCTGTTTGGGTCTTTCACCGTTCACACCCGTAGTTTTGGTTCGGATCAAAGTCCGACCTTAATGAGGAAGGTGAAGAAGGGCCCTCACAGGATCATTGCATCAGTGTGATGAAGAGGAGTCGCTCCCATTTGGGTACTTGACTAGTTTCTAAGTGTGTCGACCGGCGGCTCGGTGATGAGTCACCTCTCGGCAACAAATCCTTTTATTCTTTTACACTTTATCACATGAAGCATGGATTAAGATTATCTTTGAAAATGTATGGTATGGTACATTATTATACTGCCTAAATACTACTATACTTTTTTTAATTTTTTTATTCATCATTGTCTGCACGACATAGAATACCAAAACACACAAATGATGACATTTCGAGGGCAGTGCATTTTGTCGCGGTTTGAAACGAAACAAAAAAAACTGCATCAAAACTACTTTTTATGTTTCTCTTTCTGGGAACAAACATAATCTACGTCAAAATATGTTGCCCAGCTTTGTTGGACACACACACACACACACACACGCCTATATCAGGGTAGCATGGCATGTTTGAACTGTCTATTTGTGATCCTGCTTCTTTTCACCCGTGCGTCTTGTTTAAATAACCGGGTTATTTCAGGGTGAAGCGGTTGAACCTCGGCTGGGGGGTCAAAAACACACCGAGCGATCTCTTCTTTTCCCACATCGAGCTTCATAAATCGTCCCAGAAGGGTTGAAAGCGGCTCAGATGCTGCAACTAAAAACTTGTATCAAGTAAAAAAAAAAATCTCGGATGTTGAGGAAATCAACAAGAGCAAGAAACACTTTATACCCTCGCTGAGATCGTAAATGTTTTTAAAAGGTTTCAGAAGCGGATCATGAAAGCTGCTTTAGCTCATAAACATTCATGTACATTTCCATCCAAGTAAGAAAAACAAAACATGACGCATATGCTGCAGTTGCACCCCCGCGATATCTCATGAATAAGACATGCGAACAGAGCGTTTATGACGACTCTGTGCTAATTTGCAACAGGAAGTGTTTTTTTGTTGTTGTTGCCGTTTGCATATTTTCAAAAAGGCGTCCGGCTCCGATTTGCCTGCCGCTTTCCTGACGGAGGCCGAGGAGTGTTTCTATCGGCCCGGCAGAGGATCTGCTTCTCCTTTTTTTTATTCCACTCTGACTTACAACGCTCTCCTAATGGACCCGTCCAATCTGAACACTGCAGTTTGAGCTGCCGCCTCATTAGTTCTACAGGCAGCAAAACCTCCCGGGAACAGAAACCATCGGGGTGAAGGACTGAAGGTAGCTGCAGTGCTCATGTGGGGAATCGTCGGAAGGGCAATAGAAGTGAAAGATGTCCGTCGCGGTGTCTCGGAGTCCACTTTGTCACGTCTTGATGTCTTGGTTTGTCCCGGCGACAGTCAGAAAGCCAAAGGTATTCATTTCACTTGGATGTGAGACGGAGACGAGTAGCAAATCCTCACCGTTGAGTCTCAGGAAGTTTTTTTTACTTCAGGATCAGAGACTAAAACCAGAAGAAGGAAGGAATGAAAACCCCAGATAGTTTCACCCACATCATGGGGGTTCTTGTGGTTTGAAAATGAGACTATTACTGCAGTCATGGTGCCAAATGAACCGTTTAATGTTTTTAATCAGACGAAATAACATCTGAATAAACTTTTCTTTTATGGACTTTCTACAACCTAAAAAAGATTGTTCTGAAAAATAAAGGAATCCTCTCAGCCCTCCGACTGTAACGAATCAGCCTCTGGAGGCAGACGGGTATAAACTTTTGAACTGCAGCGTTTCTTCTAGATACAGTTAGTGTGGTTATCATCGAACAGTCACGGCCCTTCACTTAACACCGCAATAGTGTGACGTATTGTCCACATGTATTTACTTTGAATTGTCAGATGACACACACACACACACACACACACACACACACACACACACACACACACACACACAGGCACTCTGTTGACCTTCAGCAGAACTCTCTTTAATTTGATTTCCATGTAGCTAAAGGCGTTTCTCTGACACACACACACACACACACACACACACACACACACACACGCGCACACATTCCTGATAAATGAAATGTTTCAGCTTTCCAGATGTGGTCAGGCGACACACCACCATCTGTAGTGTGTCTTTTTTTGGTCTGATATCCTGAAATGGCAGAAGCAGAGTTGTGTTGAGTTTGCGGGTTCAAATCCCATGTGTGGGGGGGGGGGGCGGGGGGGGTAAAATGTGACAAGTTGCTCGGCATTATGGGAAGTGGTGTTGTTGCCGTGAAAGCGAGGGCGGGGTCGACCGGCAGAGACTGGGAGGAAACGAGTGATTCTCTGCCTCTGGTCCGCTCGTGTTTTAACGGCACGCGGCTGCAAACCCAGCAGGACTCTGTGGTTCACTATCTCACTAGAGAGCATCAAGCCAGAGCGTATTGCTGGGGACCAAAGGTCATGCAATTTGGAAACTTGACATGTTCAATATTAATAAGCTTTGCATGAACAACCAATATGTTTGTGTGCATCAGCCGAGGCAATTGAGTATCTGATCCCAGAGCTGCTTTTGATAATCCTTCTATTGTTTCAGTCGTTTAAAAAAGTAAAAAATGCCAAACATCTGCTCGTTCCAGCTTCTTCATGGGAAGGGATTTTCTGCTTTTTACCCCCCTAAATATAATTGAAACTAATCTTTAAAGGCCGGTCTGGGTTTTCCGAGGTGATTTAGCTGTTTTCTTACTCTATCGGCGTCTCTTTCCCACATGGACGTCGCCGTTCCTGCGTTAGAGTCTCTGTGATTTGTTTCCTTGAACTCGGGCGGTTTCCTGAAAATTCGGATCACATTTTTCAGCAGGTCTTGACTCCAGCTGCTTTTTTCATAAATTGTTGCTATGACGATAGAGGATTACATCACTGACCTCCACTCCGCCTCGTCTCCAGGGTAGAGGTGGAACGCAAACCCTGGTGACGTCGTATGATATGCCACTTTACGTTCGTCTGTGTGCGTTGAGCCGAGATGTAACTACAGTTTCATCATGTGACCTTTTGGATGGTATGTTTTATTGGGGGGGGGTGATTTCATGCTTGCAAAAGAAATCAAAGCTTTGTTTAAATGTCTGTTGGAAGATGCCAAAAGAACATTTGTGATTTATAAAAGTCAAATTTGTATCTTGAAAGAAAATAGAAAAATGTACTCGTCAGGTTTCTACAGTAGGTGAGTTATGATGCCAAGTAAGAAATGATTTGTCAGTAGATTTGATGTGGAATGATTTTCTATCTGAGCTGGTGGCTTTAGTTACACTGTGTGTGTGTGTGTGTGTGTGTCCGTGCATGCATGCATGCAGAGGGATATAAAGGAGATTTACACCAGCATATTCCTCACCCACAAATACCCGCTGACACACTTGGCATCATGGGAAATGAGTTTGCTACCATCGGACGGGGAAGGGGGAGGAGTCTCATGTCCTTGAGCTAACACGCATTCAAAAGGATCTGTACACAAACGCACGGCTCACTGTTACAGTTTGTCCTCCATGTTGTCCAGCTGGAGGACAACGTTTAGAGATATTTAATGCCGATTGGGGATTTTTAACTGTCAAATGTCGCGAATAGCTTCATTCATAGCGTCAACGTTCAAATGCATTTATTTATTTAGTGTTTAAAACTCGCTATTTCTATTGGATGGGTCAATAACTTTAGCTTCAAATGCTAATGTGTTGAGCTGCTATATTTCTTCAAATAGATACTAGACTTCCCATGAGCCTCTTTCCCCAAATTCCCGGGTGTTTTTGGACTTACTGCGTTCTTAGACCTACATCCGTGTGTGATTGTTTGTAAGAGGGATGCAGGACAGACGGGCGTGTCGGTGAGACAGGTGAGCGTTCGGTCGGTCTTGAACCTGCGCTGTTGAGGAATGTGTCTGAGCCCACTTTAACGCTCTGATCAGCAGGATACAGACACTGGAACAAAAGAACTACAGTTAGTACACACACACATATACACACACACACACACCCATCCTGTGGAATAGATTAGATCTGACATCCCACAATGCACTGCAGCATGAGCCGGGCAGGATTGTGGGTCGGGGGGAGGGAGGGAGAGAGCCAGTGAAAGTGTCAGCTGGCAGCTGGCCAGAGTGAGATGATGGGATGGATTGCCATGACGACACATCCACCCTCCAATCTGGACTGTGAGGAGCCGTGTGTGTGTGTGTGTGTGTGTGTGTGTGTGTGTGTGTGTCTGTTCATATGTTGAGTGTTATTTTAGGACTGAAGCTGCTGGGAGATGAAGTACTGAACAAATATTTTTCTGGATATTTTTGTTGATCGCTTTCATGCACAAAAAAACTTTCCCGGTTTTTAGGTTCAACTTAAAAAGCTTTATTGACAGGGTCATGAGCTCATGCAGGTCTACAAATGCTGCTCATACCTCACTAGTGGATCTACAATAAGTTATGTATTTCATATCGCACAGAAGCAGCTATATAAATAATCAAGTATATTATATTCTACCTGGGTTGGTACATGAGAAAGAATCAATAATAAAAGTGATATTTATGATTAGCTGTCAGGAGAACTAAGAGGCAGTAAAGCGTATTGAGTGTTTTCTTATATATATCCCACAAGAAGAATTAAGATCAGGGAATTGATTCTCATAGTTTAGTGTGGAATGTATGATTCATACAGGTTTTTGACATGAAGCGAACGATGCAGTGTCATAGGAAGTTTCTCTTCTCACAATGTGTGGTTTTGGTTAAGGGCGACAACTAAACACTCTAATCATCAATTCATCTTATTATTTTCTCCATAATCAGTTTTGTCTTGAAAAAATGGCTCACAGTGACTATTTAATATATTGTTAAATATATCCAGTTTACTGTAATGAATAAAAAAACAACTTAATTATATAAAAAGTTTGCTTTGAAAAATGACAAAGATTTATTGATTATCAAAAATAATTGCAGTTTAATTTCCTCTCCATAAACTCCCCATATTGCCTCTAGTTTGGCAATATCTTTTGGCGTCAACATAGAAGTCCAGTTTTTTTTTTTTTTTTTTGCTGTTGCATGAATGAACATTGAACCACACCCACCCAGCTGGTCGACGGATTTACTGCGACTGATTTCACTTCATGCCAATGATGGGAGAGCATTAATATCATATTACAATACAAGTTTAGAAAGCCATCAGCGTATGCTGTTGGAACTCTTTTATTACTTTGGAACCAATTGAGATTCCAGACACTTGAATTAGTTTTCTGTCGTCACCTTTCGGCACAAATGTTTCACTAGACAATAAACGGGTGGAAGGTTTTGTGAGATATTGGCCTAAGGACGGTTCAAGGTCAAAACTATAGAATATTAGTGGAGATCACCAATCGTGAGCAAGCAACGTCAAAAATGAGGCAGTTTATAACAGGCAGGGATGTTCAGATGGTCATCGCGTGTGTGTGTGTGTGTGTGTGTGTGTGTGTGTGTGTGTGAGAGGCGTGCCAAACACATCTGGTCCTGTTGGGTCATGTGGCTTTGCAGGGTGTGTGTGTGTGTGTGTGTGTCAAATTAGGCCTGGGCGTCATCGAAAATTATGACTGAGGAGGAAAGCGGGTGAAATAACAAGGAAGCGAGGAAGAAGGGGGGGGGAAAGAAAAGGGGGATTTGGAAGAAGATGACGTGTTGATCAAGATGGGTGCAGAGAAGACTGGGAAGGAAAGAGTGGAGGAGAGAATTTGGGGTGGCGCAAAAAGGGGAGGTTAACAAATTAGAGGCTGATCAAGGACTTAAGGAAGAAGTCAACAAGTCGTCATCTTGTTCCCTCTTTCTCACCCCCTCTTTCTTTCCTTACTCCCCCTCTCTCCTTGGCGCTGTCCCAGCTGCTCCACCCTCCTCTGTGATCCGTCCTGCTTCTATCAGAGAGTTTGGGAACAACCAGTCCTCGACAGTCTCTAGAGTGAACCCCCACCCAACACACACACACACACACACGCACACACACACACTGTTTTTACTGCTCTGTAAAGCAGCAGTGGCCTCTGTCTGCTTTCACGGCCGCATGTTAACTAAACTCCACCGACCGCATTAAAGGCTTCATGCTGTAGAAATACTTTTTATTAAGATTAAATTAAAGTTGGGATTCATGTTTGGGGCGTTCAGTAAAAGTCAGGATCGTTCTGGACGAAGTTAAGGAGTGGACACGCATTGCGACACGCATGCTGAGCCGATGATGAATATGATTTGGTGCGTTAAGCCAAACCGGACTGAAACAAACCAAACGTAAAGTCATGTTGACTCAAAGCTGAAATCCTTTTCAGGAACATTAATGTTATTTTTTTATGATGGTTATCAGAGAGGTGGACCACCTGACCCGAAACAAAGACCTCCAACATCATGAAACATTCATTTACTTCCATGACACGTTCACCACTGGGAAAATGGAGCAGAGGCCCTATTATTACTAGTGTAGTGTACTTGTATGTTGTTCTGGTAGGAGGAGTCAATGAGTAGGTTTCTTCTCAGTATTGGGGAAAACAAAGAGCATATAGGCGGGGTTTGAGGATAGGAACGCATCATTTCCTGCATTCTGGTTCATTTGTATGCACCACTTAATGGTGGAAATGTTGTTATTTTTGTCAAAATAAAAGTCCAAATGCGCACTTTAAATGTTGAGGGGAAGTGTCCCCCTGAAATCTACTACACCTACCGTACTTTTCGGGTTATAAGCCGCTCCTACGGCTGATCAGTGTCCCCGCTGTAGCAAGCTAGTAGCGCTGCTAGATAGCGCTGCTAGTAGCGCTGCTAGCTAGCGCTTCTGCTGCTACCGGACACTGCTGCTGCTACTGCCCGCTGCTGCTGCTACTGCCCGCGTCCCCTCTGCCCAAGTCGGGTGTCGAGCCTGGTCCCGCTACCTTCGGTGGTTTTCAGGGAGCTAGCGGAAGTTAGCAGGGAAGTGACGGAGCGCTAGCAGGAGCCCCAGCTGGCTACAGCGGGGAGCTGTCGGGGACACTGACCGAAGGTAGTAGCGGCTTATAACCCGAAAAGTACGGTAGTAGTATTTCTGAAAACAGAAATTCCACATTTTCAACTGAGTATTGTGAACTAAATTATGAATATGATATCTGTCAAGATTAGGGTTATTTACAGCTCAGCTCGATCATTTCTTGTGGGGAAACCCAGCGGATGTTGAATTTGAAGTCTGGATGCTCAGACACAAGACTGATATCGGACTGGTATTGACTTTGAGCCTCAGCGAGCGCAGAACGTCCCGTCAGGTGTTTAGAAACACGATCTGCTCTCTGCAGTAAACCCTCCTCTTCTTCCTCCTCCTCCTCCTCGGAGAGACGTCTGAAGAGTCCTCTTGACCTTCGCTGTTTATCTCGAGTGCTTCATTCCTCCTCCTGCTGTCTGATCCCTCGTTTCTTTACTTCCTCCTCGCATTCCTTCACTTCATCTCTCCTCATGCGTTCCCTCGCTAATGTGTTTCATCTCTTTACTTCCTCTCCTCGAGCCCTTTCTTCTCCTTCTGCCTCTATCGTTCCATTTATTCTTCTTTTTTTTAACTATTTTACCACTTGAAGTGCTTGTGGAGAAAGGTATTCTGGGCAATACTGTACAAATGTTGAAGTATTATGGTTTGTACCGGTTCTGCTTGACTTAAACTGGTTTCTACTCATTTATACTAGTCTGAAAAAGATAGGATTGTTCTGGTCTTCGTTGGCCCTCGATGTTCTGATTGGCTCTGTTCAGTGTCAGACATGTGATACAGATAGCGCTCTAAAAGCAGGATCGAGCGGTAAAAGGAGGTTATCTGCTCCCAGTGGAGCGACCATTAAACCTCCTCTCCTTCATCACTGCTGCTCCTCCTCTTCTTCCATTTACCTCAAACTCTTTCACCGGCCACTGTGTGTGTGTGTGTGTATGTGTGTGTGTGTCTTCTGCCCACAGACGCCCACTCAGTGATCTGCATGATGCTCGTTTCAGTGATTTGGGAATCTGATTATTTCTCCCTCTTCATCCATTACTTTGTGTGTTTTTGTTTCCCATGTTGTCGTCATTTTCTCAAAAAATCCCATTGAGTATTTTTAATCAGTATCTCCTTCTGGTGTGTGTTAGTGTTACACAATGACACCCAAACTCGGGGTGTCTACTGATAGACCAATGGCACAAGATGTTACACTCCAGTGTTTAGGAATTACATTCTGCGACTCACAACTTGCGTCCAGCACGGCTCGCCTCGGAATCGGTGACTTTTAGAATTTAAGGAATTGTGGGACGGCTGTGGGTCAAATTTCATGCTTTAAGAATGATGTCATCACAATATGGTTCTGCCCAAACTTGGCAAATGATCGAATTTAACTATTGCTCAGCCTTAGCTTTAGTACCAAAACATCTTCTTTTTTTTTTTTAAACATTGCTTTGAGACATATAAACAATATGCAAATTTATTTATTTATTTATGTATTAATGTCCCGGTTGCCTCTCGGATCACATGTTCTTTACGTGTGTTCTTCATGACTGCAGTGGGTCAAACATCTCAGACCTCTGAACTTTAACCTGACTCTTCCTGATCGTTCTGGTTCATGGAGAGTTCAGCTTTTCCCATTGAAGTGTTTCTTTCTGTGTGAAGGTCACAGATTCACACTGGAAAACAGACGGTAATGAGAGGAGAGAGAGAGAGAGAATGGGCTTCTTTCTTTCCTCCGCCTCATCTATCTCTCTGCCGGGCGAATTACAGCTTAACTTCGTTAAAAATGACTCAGTCCGATTGCACGAGAGGCCGAGCGTCGCTCCCTCGAACGTGTTGTTGACGGTGTCGGACGTTCCCAGGCGTCTGGGCCGACAATCGGTCCATCTGTCCGCTCGCGGAGACACAGTGGCCATTCAGAAATGGATATGAGGGAATAATTGTGCTGTTTATCTCAGAATATCACATTTGATCCTGGAGCCATTTGGCTGCTGCGTGTCGCCCTGTGTAGACGGGTTTGAAAGGGGGGAAAAATCCATCCGCTGATGGTCATTTGCTTTTGTTTTTCATGGCCACGGATGACCTCGGATGCTACCACGTCCTAGTGGACTTTTTTTTTTATTTGACGTCAGGTAAAAAGAAAAATCTTCTTCGACGATCTCCAGGATTTCCGACTTAAAACCTTCAGAAATGTTGTCCATCTGCATGTTCTGCGAGATGAAACCCAGCGGGCTGCCGACGGCGGCCGAGTCTCCGTCTCATTCATCTGTGTCCTCCGCCCGCCTGCCGGTGCAGAGGCTGTTTGTTTGAAGAGGGGGCGAGCAGCCAGGCAGGGAGGCTGGTTTTTTGGCCGCGGGCTTCGGTTGCATAATGGCAGGAAAGCAGTGGGAAGAGTTTCGGGCTGGGAACGAGGGGAGGATGGGGGAGACTGTGAGGAAGAGGAGGAGGTCGGTTTAAACTCTGGTGTGAAACACGTGATTTTTCTTGGCGGATTTGGGACAATAAATCCTGGGCGGTTCCGTCTGAGACTGACTTGTTGATCACGTTTCCCTCACTGGGCACACGGCGCCAGACTGGGTTCACTGGTTTTAACGTGGCTCTCGCTAATCAGCCTGTAATCTTGTTATCAGTGTATTTGGATGGTAAACTGAATACTTTGGATTCTTTCGTACATTTCTGCAGTGTCCAGTACTTAAGTGAAATGATAGGTTTGCATATCTAAAAGTAAATGTTTAGGGATTCCTCACTTTCTCACGAGCACACAGGCAGATTTGACAAATTGTCCCAGCAGGCCACTGTAGCTTCCAGGTGTTTTGACAGCACAGACTCGCAGGAGGTGTAGAGGTTGAATACCAGATAGTGGTTATCGGTAAACTCTTGGCAGGATAACAAATGTTCAGATTTGATCAGAAGCGACTGCAGTAGATGCAAGTTTATCCTTTAACATGGACAGAGTGCTTTTTCTTTCAGCTTTTGTTTGGCTAGAGTTAAATGCTAACGTTGCATGCAAAGCTAGCGGCAATGACTCTACTTCTTACTACATTTATTCCCTCAGTAAACATGAGTTTATGGTCTCAATCTCTAATTTTAAGTATTCTTCAATTTAGAGTCAAATAGACCATAAAGCAGAGTATCCTACAGGGCGGGGCTACAAGGTGATTGACAGGTCGCTACCACAGCATTGTCATTGTTTGCATCTTAGAACTCTTTTTTTTTTTTAAATTTTTAAAAGAACTCTTTCAGCGTGTTTCCAGTTAAATGAAAGTAAATCGTAAGATTTCGGTCGCCTTAAAAAACCCTTATGCCGTGTTCACACCAAAAGAGTTGCGAATTTTCGCAGCGCTTTTTCGCTCGACTTTATGTGGTTAATTCACTTTTCCGCTTTTTCGTAACCATTCGCTGTGGAAAGGGGGCGGGGCTTATCTCTGTGGCTTTACTCTGTGAAAAGATTGACCATTTCTGCCATTCACCATTTTGAAATAACCACTAGTTCTGCTTTATACTGGTTGAGGAAGTCCCACACACACGTGGGAACATCAAACGCCCCCGTGTCTGGGTTCATAATATTATCCGTAGTCGTGTCTGGGTTCATAATATTATCCGTAGTCGTGTCTGGGTTCATAATATTATCCGTAGTCGCACACAGCGCCGACTCCTCCAGGACGAGTGTCTGAATGAAGCCGCTTCCAGCGCTCCTTCAGGGCCAGCAGCAGTCTGATTCAGTAAGGGCAGGACGGCGGTGATGCCGGGCGGAGCTTCTCAACGCCGATTTGGCTTTCGCAACTCTTCGCCAGAGTTGAAATATTTCAACTCGGGCGAAAAAGCGAATATTTGCAACGCCGTTTCGCCTCTATCGTGCTGCCCGGCGGAAAAGCTAATTTTTCGCAACCATTCGCGTCTGTGCATTGACTTAACATGTAATCCACTTGTGCAAATATTTCGCAACTCTTTTGGTGTGAACGCGGCATTATTCAGCGGTTGGTTGTACTTGGCTCCACCCTCTCGTGTTACTTCTATTTGCCAAAATTAGAACTTCCACAAACCAATAGGTGACATCACGGTGACTCGCGTCTATTTCTCTTTTTATTTAGTTAATATTCTAATGCTAGCTCCAATGCTAACATGTTACAGTGAAGTAGGCGTAACTTTACATTCATATTAATATCAGTTCAGTTGATGCATGATGGGGGATGAGTCCACAAAAAAAAATTAAGTTGCGCTTATTATTGAGAATTAACAACTAATTATCATGATGTTAAAATGTAAAAAAAAACTAAACAGATTATTTATTCCCCACGCAAAGGGGACAAGGCGTCCTTTTTCTGTTCCCAGTTGCCTTAGCGACAGTTTCCTCATAACTGTTGAACTCATTAAAGGCCAAATGCATTGTGGGTGTGACTTCCCATGTCGGATACACAGAGCGACCTGCAACAGCAGCTCCGACTTGAGAATTCGCTGTAAAAATGTCAGCAGCATGAAATAATGGATTGTGTAGTGAATGACTACACACTCTCGCCTACATCCTCCCACTCCTTCCCCTCGGCACACGCACACACACACACACACACACACACACACACACACACACACACACACACACACACACACACACACACACACACACACACACTCTTTACACCATTATGTAATGCCGTCTAAATAACAATTTTGACCTGTGTAGTGGAGTCGCATGATCCCACAATGCAACAGAAAAGTTAATGTGTGTAAAGTGATGGATATTTATTCTTCTTTTGCGCTTTAATGGCGACCTCTTTCCTTGTTTCTCAAAGTCTAGTCGAGCCCTTAGAACCCCTGAAAATGTTCAGTTTTTCACAGATAAAAACTACAACATTTATTCCTTTAACATTCTGCATGTAAAGAGTAACTTGTCGCGTGTTATATCGTAAACGTCTGTCTGTCCACGGTTAATCTCACATACTGCTGGACCCATCAGCCTAATATATTTATTTTGTGCTTATTGACTCATGCTCAAGGACCTCTAGTGATCGCAGTGATTCACAATTTTTGACCGTTTTATACCGTCATTGACTGCTGACTCCTCACTACTCTTAACCAGCTGGAAGCAAGTGATCCAACAACTGCTTCAGTTTGGACTCCTGTTTCCATACGGATTAGGAACCGTTCCCCTCTTGATGCTTAGACGAGAGGATGCACGCGTGCGTGACGAACTGAACCGAGCGCCGACTGCAACGGAGCGCGTCTTGAGTCGGTTAGCTGCAATGTTCACATGGAATATATTGGTAAGACTTGTTGGAGCTACAGAATGGAATGGTGACAACTATACCTATTGAGTTTGATCCATACGGGTAGAGATGGTCTATGGGACTGACTGTTTCTGGTCAGAGGAAGTGATACATGGTGGCACTGACGTTTTGTCATTTTATTTAGCAAAATGTACATAATTTAGCTCAAAATTATTGGTGATGTGCATAAATAAATGGCCTCTTAATTGATAACCCTTTAGCTCTGAGTAGAGGGTCAAAGTTAGTTTCAGATTGAGGGTGTATGGAAAATAAAAGCTGCCTCACCATTTGCCATCAATGATCAGAACTGCTAAATGTCAATATATTTATTTATATTTGTTTTCATTGTGAGAATCTGCACAAATGTAACATTCAGATCAGACTGGGGAAAGTGAATCTTGTGCTTCGGGTCGCAAACGGAGCCAGAAAGTAAGAGAGGATGAAAGCGGCCTGTGAAACGCTGTTACGCAACATTTGCTGCTCCCTCTCTCCTCCTCTTATCCTCTTCTGCCTCCTTTATTTCCATCCTCAATCCCTCCTCTGTCTCTGTCGAGTGTTACTACAGACCCTTCTGTCAGCGTGAGACACGGCCCTGTTCTGCCTCACCACCTCTCGATCACTGTGTGTGTGTGTGTGTGTGTGTGTGTGTTATGAGATGGGATTTTTATAGGCAGCCATAAGCTGATGTAACACTATGACATCTATATTTCCTGGTCGAACAAAGGGCGGCATGTGTCCTCAACTGTTACTGATGGAGGACACACACACACACACACACACACACACACACACACACACACACACACACACACACACACACACGGAGCACTCAGGACCCTCATTGATAATTAATAGATGGCGTGGCAGCCGTATGCTTAACGGTACATAGTCTGTGCTAAGTGCCTCCTGAGCTGTAACTACATGATGGCATGTATATTGGTCGTATATATGTATGTGTGTGTGAAACAGATAAAGCCTGAACAGGAACAATAGACTTAAATAAAAGGTGCAGGGATTGTGTGTTTGTGTGAGAACATGCAGCACACACGCATGACCACACTAACACGAGCAGATGATTAATTCATGGTGAAGTTATCAAATATAGATCCACAAAAACACGGAACACGGCTCTTGTGTCGTCTGCTGCAGCCGGCGCTGTATCAATAAAGTGTTTGAGTTTAATTCAGATTGAAGTTTAATTGACTTAAACAAAACCATCCGCGTGCAGCAACGTGCATCATCTTTATCTTTAATAACCGAGGAAATATAGAGAAGAAAAAGTAAAGTAAAATGTGCTTTACTTTGGATGAATTTACCAAATATCATCTTTATTAATCATTTAGTCCATGAAAAATGTCCTTCATAGTTTAAGAGTCAGATGAGATGTTTTCTAATGTCACAGTCCAAAAACCAAAAATATTCAGCTCACATTTCAAATCCTCACATTGTAGCTGAAAGCACAGCACGATTAGCATGTTTTCCTAATAAAAACATGGAAAATGTATGTTCTGTCCAGCGACTAATCAGCAAATTGAGTAATCGTGAGCAAACACAAAAAGAAAACCATCAATAAGGGACTGCAGAAGTAGAATATGAAGCATCTATTATCATTTATTAGATTTTCTCCCATTAAAATGAGTTAATGTCACTTCCTCAGAGGACAGCTGGCTCTAAAGAAATTGATTATTCTTAAGGTCATCTTTTACGGGATGTACACTTTTGTTCTGGTCTGTTCGCCCTCATAGTCTCTCTAAATAAGATTATAGATATGTAATGGTACACTGTATCGTAATATGACATTTTAAAGTATATAAAGGAGAGCGATTGGTTTATTTCATTGTGAGTATTTCTGCTCTGTCAGGTTCTCGCTGGCTTCTTTGTCTCGGTTGAGTCTGAAGAAAACAACTCGCCTGAGTGAGCAAATGCGACCGCATGACTTATTGATGGCGAGCAGCAGCTCTCGTCTGACCGGCTGCCGTGAGGAGCCGAGTTAGAGTCTCAGTTTGACTCGGTCTGGTTTGACTCGATCTGGTTTGACTCGGTCTGGTTTGGTTTGGCTTGCCTCAGATTGAAGCTGCAAGAAGAAGAAAAGGAAGAAGGTGGTGGCATTGGAAAACCTTCCAGAGAAAATCAAAGTAACAGAAACGCAACAAAGAAGCAGAATAATACAGTCGGCATCAATATAGTTAGAAAAATATATTTTTTTTGATCTGTGCGTTTTCCAATTGAAACATATTACATTTCATTTTTCAACAAACACTAAAGGCACGTATACAATTGTTTGGTACACACCAAACAAAACCCAATGAACTCGTTGCTTCTTTTCCCACAAAAGGGTCAACAGTAAACTAACTTTTTCCCAGAATGCCTCATTACGGTCAGACTTCCCTGACTACACTTGGAGGTGAAAGGAACACGGGGTCAGAGGTCAACAAGCTGCTGGAGGAGGATTATGCTGTCAGAACACATACAACACACATTACACAATATTAATTAATCACACACTGTGTGTGTGTGTGTGTGTGTGAGAGAGATTTGGACTGATTACGGTTCTAAAACCATTTTTGGATGATTGCTTTCGTGCTCCGGCGGGCGGCCATGTTGGAGGTCCTCTGGTGTGGGAGCAGCTGATTGGATACTGACTTAGAGGAAGTACTGACATGCATTTACAAAAGTTTCCTTCCTACTGACCCGGTTCCCCGGTTCTCTGTCTCTCACCAACTCGTGTCCACTTGCGATCTGAACGTCCAGAGGAGAGCATCTCTGCGTCACACCTGGTGTTAATTCTCATCACTCAAACTTTGCCCACATTGGGATTCAATCTCCAGGACAAGGACTCTTTCCTGCTCCCCAGAAGATCCAGTTACATCATACTGTATGCTAATTCCAGATGGAAACATACTCTCACTTTTTCCCTCAGTTTTTTTTTCTTTGTCTCTGTCTCTCTCTCTCTCTGTCCCATTCATATATGTGATCACTCGCCCTCTCTTTTTCTCTCAGCCGACTCTGGAAGTGTGATCTCATCCCATCCGACTGCTGACACATTCCTCTGCTTTCAGCCTTTTATTCCCTCACTCTTTTGTCGTGTGTGTGTGTGTGTGTGTGTGTGTGTGTGTGTGTGTGTGTGGGGGGGGGGGGGGGGGGGGGATATTCTCTCACATGACAGAGCAGAGAGGCCCCGGAAACTGACTGAATGGTTTTAGCTCATCTCAGTTCAAAGGTTCTGTATCGACTGATTCCTGATCAGATAGCAACTTTACGTCAGTCTATAATCTGAGGGAAGAGATGTCACTTTTTCCGCATGCTAATTTTTTTTTGTTTTTGTCTGATTTCATCGACGCAATCTCGAGCATTGATCCTCTGAGATGTCTCAAGCACCACGGGAACCAGTGTTTCCACACTAAGCATAGCGAGGTTAGACGGCGTTTTAGCGCATAAAAAAAAAAAACTTTCCTCAACTTTACGGTCGCTATTTACTAATATCAAACTCATATTTACTAAGATTGCCTGTGAGATGACGACAAAAATGGCTACAAAATGTGCATTAATAACATCAAATATATCACAGCGAAGGCCCAGAAGAACAGATTTGCTCACACGTGGTCCTATAAACGAATGAAAGACACGGCTTTGTTGAAACGGTCTATTGTTCTTCGCTGCTGCGTCCCAGTGCTCGGACACACTCACACTCGCACTCCACACAACAGTCTGAGAATAAATCATAATACTTAATATTGATGCATACTAAATAATGTGGTATTGTTATTCCTTATTTCATGGTGTATTTGTGGATCTTTGAACTAATAACCATATAAAAAAAAAAAAAAAAAACTCAATTCATTTAGATACTGATTTGGCATGGCAATGGTCAGCTTAACTTAATAACCAAAGATCACCGATAAGATTAATGTAACGGGATAAAACAAGACTTTGATTTGTCTTCAATTTGGCGAAAATAGAAGAGCAGCTTTAATAATTTCAGTTGATGCAGCATGTATTATGTAACCTAAAGGAAGTGTGTTTGTTACAACTGTAGTTAAGTTACAATTCATTTGGCTGCTTAAAACATCAGATTTTGTACAGTCTTGTATTTTTGTGTCATTATTGACCCGCTCCGTATTGATTTGTGCTCTGGGGGGTTGCATTGTGTCTGACCTGACGATGCAGCTGTGGATCGGGTTTCAAGGCTCCGCCTCTCCGTCTGACCTCTGATGGAAGGACGCAGCCGACCGCCAGAGCTTAGTCACCACCGATCGGTCTGCTGAGGCTGCACGGCGGCCGAGAGCGCGCTGCCAGAGCCCGAAACACGTGCACTTATTTTAGTTTGAACGTCTGCTGCCTTAGAAAGAAGTCTGAATGTTTACATCTGGTGCACATGAGATTGATAATAATATCAAACTGTAAACTGTGGAAGTTATTGTAAAAATCTGCAGCTTTCCTTTAACGGTCTGTCTTTTTATTAGATCGCTTAAAGACACACACACACACACACACACACACACACACACACACACACACACACACACACACACACACACACACACTCTGACAGCACAGCTCATTAGCACGACTAAACATAGTGTCATCTAGCACAACCTTTTTTTGTGCCACGGACCGGTTTCATGTAAGACGATATTTTCATGGACCGGCCTTCACAGTGTGGGTGATAAATATGATGTAATAAAATGATACGACCGGCATGAAAACATATATAAAGTGCATAAAAATACAACTCCCAATTACGCCGAATTAGTGGGAGCCCTGAGCTTGTTTCTCCAACGAGCCGGCCCCACCTCAGGGTGATGGGAGATGACGACGCCAGACGTGTGTTCTTTATGCCTTTTTAGCAGCACGGTGAGCCAGTAAGTACGATGCTCTCAGTGCACTCGCATTTGTTGACACGGTGGCCATAAATAATTGCGATTTTCTTTTATTAAACTCCAAAGGCTTGTCTTACAATGCAGGGTGCTTGGTCTCCATGTGCAGAAGCAGTTTTGAAGGCTTCATTGCCTCGTTTACTAGCCGGTCGCCACATATTATGCAGAGCGGGCTCTGCGCGTAGCGATAAACCCGTCCTTTAAGTGCGGCGACTCATGTCTTTTGAATGCATCTTTCTTTTTCTTGGATGTCGTAGGCTTTTCTTCTTCTTCTTCTTCTTGCTCCTCATTGGGCCTTTCCCCTGGCCAAATAAGCTCTCCAAAAACATTTGTTTTTCCCCCATACATTTTTGCTAGCTTATTGGTAATTTTTTTTGGGGTAACTTATCACGTGACTTCTATTACCGTACTTTTCGGGTTACAAGCCGCTACTGCCTTCGGTCAGTGTCCCCGACAGCTCCCGGCTGTAGCCAGCTGGGGCTCCTGCTAGCGCTCCGTCACTTCCCCGCTAACTTCCGCTAGCTCCCTGAAAACCACCGAAGGTAGCGGGACCAGGCTCGACACCCGACTTGGGCAGAGGGGACGCGGGCAGTAGCAGCAGCAGCGGGCAGTAGCAGCAGCAGTGGCCGGTAGCAGCAGAAGCGCTAGCTAGCAGCGCTACTAGCTTGCTACAGCGGGGACACTGATCAGCCGTAGGAGCGGCTTATAACCCGAAAAGTACGGTACTTGACCTGTTGTCGTGAGGTCATGTAGTACGTGACCTCTTGACATGTGTCAAGAAGCACAGGCGGATGTGTCCGGTCATTTTTCAAAATAAAATAAGGGCCCAGTGGTTGTGGACCGCTGGTTTAAAGGATAATTCCATTCATTTACCATTGCACAGGTCAGACAGCTGGATTACAGATAATGACCACTGTGACCTTACACCGAGTTCAGAGAAGATGTTAGTGGAAAATGTTTTTAACAAACCGCTTTTGAAAAAATCTGTTTATTTCACTTTTGTTTATTTTCAGGCCCACGCCCTCGGGAGACGAGTTTTCTAGTCTAAAGGATGACCACGCAAACAATTGGCAGGGCTTTAGTGTGAGTTTGTGTCTTTCGGTCCATTTGGCCCATTGATTTATCTGCGTAACCATGGCGACCGTTAAATGCATTAGCAGTTAACCTTCTCCGATAACCTAATTAGGCGGAGCAGAGATGCCGACTGTCCCGCAGACCTTTTATAACGCTGTCAGAGAAGATCTGCCGGGGGGGGGAGATTCATGTTTAGCGCTAAATGTTTGCTTTTAGAGAGGTCGACCAAAAGCATCGACGTTGTGAACCGAGAGGTCTTACATTTGGCCAGGAGCTCTACTTTTCCTGCAGTAACGGTTCTGAATACGAGCAGCAGGAGTCTGAGTCGATCAGGAAGCAAAGAAAACTGAATTCTGCTATAATTACACAGGAAGAGCCGGAACTCTCGACTCATTGTCTCTTTGTGATTCGCTCACAGATTGTTCGTTTGTCAGTTTGTCTTTTCTCATAACGAAGATGACTCTGGAAGATAATACCACGTCTGTCTGTCTGTACCCCGTCATTTTTAACAATCGCTGTCGGGACTCGACAGGAAGGGAGTCGACTCAGAAACCGGCCTCTCCAGCTGAAGTTTTTTTTTTTTTTTATCTCAAAAGGTTGTGGGTTCCTCACTCGAGTACTGATTTATTAAAGATGTCTTTTTGTTGTGCCGACGTGCCTCTGAGCCCGCGTTTGAGTCGGCTGTGGTTTTGAAACCTCGATGACAAAAAGGAAAAGCCGAGACACGCTGCTGTTGGGGGGTTTAGCCTCGCCGTGGCTAACGTGACATCACTGGTACTCGACGAGGACAGGGGACGGATCCGATTGGCTCAAATGTGGGCGGAGCCAACCATTTGTTGTAAATAAGTTGTCGTAAGGTGACTTGTTGGATCGGGTGGTAAGTCTCTGCTTCCTGCATACGCTGTCGTATCGTCTCAGTATGCTGGACTGTCTGTGCAAGTTAGTTTCTGAAGGCACTTTTTTTTTGTAGATTTGATATGTTTTACATATTTTAGTAGCTGGTAAAATCCCTATTTGGGAGGATTGAGAAACACCTCAATATTTTCCACAAAAACTTTGATCAATAAAACCAAAACTAAAAAAGTGGTTAGTGTATATTTAATGTAGAGACCTGTGTAGTAAAAGCAGTTATGGCACAACGGTGGATTACTTTCTCCTGCAAGGTTTGTTGTTGTTGTTTGTTCAGGGCCACATCCTGATGTGTTGCTCCTGCTGTTCATGGGTTTCATTCCATAAAACTGACATGTAGTGTTGCCTTTTTATGAAGATAAACACAGCCAACCCTCAGAAGGAACACGGGATGCTCAGGTTGTCCGTGCCGTCTTTGGTAAATGTCTTTATTCTCCACGAAGACTAACCTAAATCAGGAAAGACTGCGGAGAAGAGATGAAAGAAGTTTTTCTGACATTAATGCGAGCGTGAGCTGATGGCAGACATCTGCACTGCGACAGCGGGGACGGATCCCTGTTCACTCTCCCGTGCTGAGACTTTGCCGCTGGCGGCGGCGGACGGCGGCGCTTTGAGCTGCAGCCCGCCGACGTTCAGCCCGCCATGTTTTTGAAGCTGTTTGAGTTTGATGGTGTCGGGTCAGATAACTGCTGCTGCCCTACATGGCTCCGTGTGGCCTAGATAACGCTGCAGAGAAGAGGCCGTGATGGATGAGTCCCTCGTCAACACACACTCACATGGCCTATATACATTTATGTGTGTTTTCTTTAAAGAACACTCACCTTGGACAGAACTTTGTTACACAGAAGGTCAAAATGTGATGTCACTGCAGCAGATGTTGATGACCTCCATACTTTATTTTGAAGCTGTTTCCAAAACTCTGTAACTAGCTCAGTTTGTTTCATTACTCTATGTTCATGTAATAAATATACTAATGTCAATAGATGGTAATCTGCGTGAGAAATAAAGAGAAATAAATCGTTATAGTGATCAATTAAACCCAGACCGATGTGAACACTATAACAGGCAGAGAGATGCTGTATTAAAATATAAATATATAATAAATCAAGTGAGTAGGGATCATTTTCTCAGACTTCTTCTATACAATCTGACTTCTTATTGTAACCAGAGACGTCGCCCCCTGCTGGTCATGAGTAGGTTTGAGGCCCCGACAGCATTGGCTTCACCTTTTCCCTTTTTTTTTTTTTTAGAAGAGAATACAATGTATGAAAACGGAGAGTTTGTTCATTCAGAAACATCCCTGCTCCCATAGTGCAGTCTGTTTTAGCGCTGCCCTCATTATAAACGGCTCCATGACTATAAAACCCTTTTTTTAAATCCACATGAACACATCTGCGTCCGTTTTTTCTTTAATCCTGAAAGCGTGGCATTCAGAACCACACTGATTTCTTTTATTTCTTGGGTGCTTTCTGCATGTGAAGACGTTTGCAGTGTGGGTGGGTGGGTGGGTGTTGCTGTGCAGCGGATGGCGAGCTCGGGGTGAGATCCGCGGCTGCAGCAGCGTTGAAGGCGGCTCGTCCTGCGTGGGAGCGCGAACGCCGCTCGGCAACTCTGCAGGGTTTCGGTTGCCATGGCGAACGATTTGCTCGTTGAATTGCGACGTTGTCGGAGACCTCTAAAAATAGAGGGATAATTGAAGACGCAAAACGGGACGCGATCCGTCTGTTTTTCCCATCTGTACGTGTGACGGAGCTGCACAGCTTCATCCAGCTCTTCTCGTACAGTATTGAGAGTACTGGAAAAATCACATTTTCAAAGCTGTAGTTTGGTTAATTTGGTAGATTGTTGGCTTTTTTATTTGTGATTTCATGTTCTCAAAGCGTGAGGTCAGTGGGGCGGGGACCCAACACCTCCTCAGAAAAGATCAAAATCATATTAGTTATTTACAGTAGGTCATGATGCAGATTAGATTATACATCTAATGTGTTTATCCAAGTTCCCTAAACAAGATTAGTGCTTTGTAACAGACCCATCTGAACCAAACAGCTTGGGTGTGAAAGTTACCCGCTGAGCTATCCAGTTATACGTTAAGTTACATTCAGCATAAAGAAGCTCAAAGAATATGGATTTCCTTCTTTTATCTTTTCTTCTTTTCCTTTTTCATCATCTTTGAGCATGAAACTCCAGAAACAAAAGATTCAAAGCGAAACTCTACTCTCACTTTAACTTTTATTTCAGTAAAATGTTCAATGCAGGAGTATTTTTAGACTGTGGTATTGATACTTTTACATTTAATTTAGCTGATGCTTTTATCCAAAGCGACTTCCAATAACCATGAGTACAAACACAGAACAAGAAGAATCAAGAAAGTACAATTTCTTCAAGAAAGCAAAACTATAAAGTGCTCCTTTCTTTATTCAAGGTATAGTCTGAATCTTCATGGACGACATGAGTACTTTTCCCAGGTCATTTAGTACTTTAAACCTAATCTTTAAACATTGCTAAAGTAAAAAACACGTTAATCCTGTCTTTTCTTCTAATAACTCATATTTACACACATTGTTCTTGAAGAAAGTTTTGGTTTTCAACTTTTTGTATATATTTTTATTTAAGAATTTCCTTAGCAGAACGACCGATTCATCTCCTGACATCACGACCTCGTTTCTATTGAACAGATTCTCGTCCGCTGGGATAAACTCACTGCATCACAGAGGCGAACGTCTTCTTCTCCTCTCAGTCTTCAAGTCTCAGTAAACCGTCTTCCATTCGGCTCCCGCGTCGCTTCAGTTTTTTTTTTCCTTCCTCCTGAAGCTCCGGCCGAGCGTCTTTGTGCCGCTGTCGGCAGCTCGAGGAGTGGGCGCCGACACAATGCGAGGCCGGGACAGCGGTAACCATGGGGATGTGTGGTTTTGACTCGATAATGTCCGTCTCGAAAAAAGGGAGAGGGGGGGGGGAAGAAAAAAGCTGCAACATAATTCACCACAGATAATAATTAAATATTGGTGTGAGAGGGTTTGGGGGGAAGTTTATGCTGCAGCGGCTTCGGCCTAACCACAGCTTCCATTGGTCACGTTTCAATGAAAGATGTTATAAATAATAATATAAATATATAATACTCTATGAGGACTAACTGGCTTTATTTCTATGTCCCCCCCCCCCCCCCCCCCCCCTCCCCTTTTAACTTTATCTGAAATATCATATCAGCTGTTTAAAAAAACCTCCACGTTCATCGTCTAGAAGCTGCTTTTGTGTTTTTAAAATACTATTATGTTATCGTTATGAACTGCTTTGTCTATGTAGTGGCTTGTCAGTCATAGCAACAGTAACTAAGTGGGCGGGAGAGGGACCGAAGTCATTCATCAAGTAAACACAACAACCGGGGCGAGGGAGCGCTTCACGTTATCATCTTGACAAATGTTGGACCTCTCGGACGTGAAGAGATGTTGACCTCGACAGCATTTATCAGAGAGAGAGAGACGGGAGCGTTAATACGAGTTGATTAGAGAGGAGGATGCTGGGAGAGGTGGGAGGAGGACGTGGGCGAGAGAGGAGAGGAAGAGAGGGAGGTGAGACAGAAGCTCCATGTGATGCTGAAAAGATGCTCAGCAGTTTAGTCGTGCGGGTATCTCTGCAGTCGCGTTGCACCGCGCTCATTTTCCATCTCTTGTGAGTCCCAGAAGCGTCAAATATTTAATATTTGACGCCTCACGATTCCTTTTATGAACATCCGATATCGTGATTAAAAGTTTTAACGATAGATCACTGGAATAAAGCATTTGAAACCATTCCGACTGTCCATAACTAAACGATATTCAGTTCATTCTTTGAAACGTGAATTACCAGCTAATCGCTTTAGATTGTAATTATATTCTACTTTAAATCTCACTGAAAGACCGAGTGACGCTTATCTCCGTCTATCATCCCGTCGTCTCTCTCTATTTCCGTGCTTCCTGTTTTTGAACCGGCGTCGTTCTCTCCTGACGTATCCCTCCATTATTATTATTATTATTATTATCCATCCATAACCACCTAAATACTCTCGGATGTGTTTTTCATCTGCAGCGTTAAATCCTCGATGAAGACGCTGAACATTGTGTGGTTCCAGCTTCATCAGTGTGAAGATTTTGTTCATATTTGTGTCTGTGTTGGACTGTTGATCTGGGAATAAACTAATCTATTTGAAGAAGTCCCATTTGGCTCTGGGAACTGTGACATTTCTCTCTTTTCTGACATTTTGATAGACAAATTAATTTATCGTAAAAGACAAATCGTCAACAAATGACCCAATAATGAAAATTATTAATCAGTCAGTGAGTTCTTTGCAGCCTGAAAACGGTCTTTAAAAAGAAGAATCGCTCCTCTCGCTGTCCTAACATGACACTTTCTAAAAAGTGAGTGTTTGTGTGTTGTCATGACTCCATGACTGGTGTGTGTGCTTTATTGCTTCTGAATGAGTGCACATTGTATTAGACACACACACACACACACACACACACACACACACACACACACACACACACACACACACACACACACACACACACACACACACACACACACACACAGGGTCCCAGTGGTGGCATATTTTTAGCGTAGCAACACAAGCAGCCCCGGCCTGACTGGTTGCTCGTGTTTTTATCGGTGTGCATCTCCTCAGACGCAGAAATAATCTCATTGGCTGAGTGAAACGTCAGTGGGCGGAGCCAGAGAGCACACCCTGAAACGATGCAGAATATGCAGCCAATCGGTGAACTGAAACGGCAGCATCTAATCTGGACCACAATATTGATCTTGTTTACATAAAACAATCAATAAGTCTGCAACTACATAACTTCATATTAGATTAATCTGCTGATTACTTTCTCTATTAATCAATGAATCAATCGTTTGCTCTATTAAAAAAAATCAGAAAGAAATGTCCATCCCAGTTTCCCAAAGTATTGCCTTCAAATGTGTTGTCTTGTCAGACCAACGGACCAAAACACAAAGATATTAATGAAAAGAAAAAGCAGCAAATGTTCCTTTTTGAGAAAATAGAACCATCAGACATTTGATCTTTTATTGTTTAAAATAAGACAATTTGCTGAGACGTTTTCTTTTATTGACTAATTGTTGCAGCTGAAGATGAGGACAGATCCTCATCTTCTGTTCTTTTCTGTTTACTCTTTTTGTCTAAACTACTAGTTGAAATATTGAGTGTTTCGAGGACTGTCAGCTGCAAGCATAAGTGCAGCTAATTGTAGTCTGTTCGTGGGAAGTTGTCTATGAAATCAGTCAAGATTCAACATCATGTTTCTCTCCACAAGTATTCCATCAGCTTTTTAAAACCTTTTGTTTTAGACTTCCTGCAAGTCATATTCTGCTGCGAACCTGCAAGACCACGAAAACGTCTTGAGGCTGAGATGTGACCTTCTCTCTCTCTCTCCCCGCTGTTTAATGTGTCTGAGCAGCTCTGGTGTGTTTTTTTGTGCCGAGTCATGGTGCCGTTTGCTGACTGCAGGATCCAAACAGACTCCCAGCGCCGAGTCGTGCTGCTGACTCGCTGCTCTCGCTTTACCTGCTCTGCCTCCAGTTTACAGAGCAGTCGGTGAAAAGTGCGTCACACTTTGCAGGACCATGCAGCGAGTCTTAAACTGCTGCAGGGATTTAAAAAAATAAAACTGTTAAATTAATCTCAAATGTTTATTTTATGTAATGAATATAGTGCTGGGAACACTAATTTTGAACATGATTTGGTCTGGGGTGTTGGGGGGGAATCCAGAAAGAATTGAGAGTGGATATTAGTTTGCAGATTATCTACATAATCACAATATTACTGAAACCATAGTCAGATTTGTTCATTAATATTGTGATTATGTAGATAATCTGCAATCGAAACTGGCATGCATTAAGTTTCCATCAAAAACAAGTATGTTCACCCCCAAAAATAGGAATGATCTAATCATAATTGAATTATCAATCAACTATATTATTAATCAATTCAGTAATCATTAAGAGTTTTGCAGTATTTCAGAAATGTTGATAAAGCACATTTCTTACATGAAGGCAGTACTGCATGATGGATAGACGATTTAAAATAGATTGAAGTATTTCTTCGTCTCCTTGCAGCACTTTAGAGCGTCTGCGTGTGGACGAAGCAGCAGAAAGCAAAGCGCTGCATCAGAAAACCCTTTTAACTCTTCTGTGTTCATCTCGGCTCGTGCTTCACCTGCTTCACCTCTCACTGTGACTGCATCATTTAATACTGTGTGACTGTACATCAGACTCTCGTTTACTATGTTTAATGAGCGTACAATGTTAATTAATTGACAATCATTATGAAGGATCTAGGGAATCTGATGTGTTCCCATCATGCACCATTTTATCTTTTGACATAAACTTGATCACAAACTACTCAGCTGTTTACTGCTTATTAAAATATTTTTAATTACCTTTCTAATATCTTAAAATAGGACCGAACGTGTCTGTTTGGTCTATCGCCTCACAGCTGAGCTGTGTTTCTCAGATCTTGTAGTAACGTGTTGTGACCAGAGGGAGGCACCATTCTCTCAGTTTACAGATGAACTCAGTGCAGAGCAGTAAGAGGCTGTAGCCAATCAGAGCAGAGTGGTGGTCACATGACTTTAAAACCATGCAGGGCGGCAGGTTCAATCACTTCCCTCCAGTTTTACAATCAGTTTCTCTCAGTGAACTGACTTCTCTGATGTTAATACAAAGTAAATTATTGTAGCTGCAGATATGTTGATACCTCACAGTGAAACAATGTCATAACCAGAGCAGACTTAACATAGAAATGAATTTGAGCAGAAACATTAAAGGACTCTGTGGGAACTAAAGTGAGAAAGAACTGAAGATAGTTTTCTTACATTTTAAATGAGACGGAGTCTCAATCCAATTATAATATAGCATTTTTATTCAAATAGAATTTATTTTTGTAGTGCAATGGATTTTTGTTTATACGATTCCCATTCGCCTTCATTATATTGGACAAAAAAAAAACTTCTCTGTATGTTTCACTATTAGTTCGTAAAGCCAAAGTCACTTTGTGTTCTGTATTCTGTGTGTTGATGACTCTTCAGACTTTGGCTTCTGTTCGTGGTTTGCTGTCTGAGCTATGATTTAATAATAATATAAATTCATACTCCGTATTTGTAGGTCTCACATGATGTATAATTTCCTCCAGTCACGTCCACTAACTCCGCCTCTCTGTCTGTTTTAATCTCTGCAGGTTATCAACGAGCTTCTCCGGCCTGCCAGAGCTGGTCTGAGAGAGAGAGAGAGAGAGAGAGAGAGAGAGGGTGTGTGTGAGTGAGGGTGGGTGTGTGTGTGTGTGTGTGTGTGTGTGTGAGAGGGTCCCGTCGCTAACTGCAACAGGCGGCAGGTGGAAGGACTCTGAGGTGGCAGCGGCGGTGGAGTCACGGCGAGGTCAAGATGACGTCTGTAGCGGCGGAGTTCGACCACATGGAGATCCAGCAGCAGTACAGCAACGAAGGCGTCAACAACCGCTGGGACGCCGACGACTGGGACAACGAGAACAGCTCGGCCCGCCTCTTCGAGCGCTCGCGCATCAAAGCCCTGGCAGGTAGGACGACCAGACGGATGAGCGGAGCGATGTTTGATGGAGCTTCTGTCCTGCAGGGATTCTTCAGAGCTGATTTTAGCTTCAGGAAGGCCGAACTGATTCAGTTTGTCGTTGATTATTGATGATTTGACACAAGCCTGGATGTTTAATTTCTTTAAAGATAGGTTGCTCAGCAGAAAGCAATAAGTCTGTAAAGCCAAACCTAAATATGGAGGTTTATTCTCCTTTTGCTCGAAACATAGAGTTGTTTGTAGATGACAACTTTGTTCTTTTGATTTGAGTTCAAACCAAACTAGCTGGACGCGAGTTAACCGGCTCATTTTATCCAGCTAACATCATGTAAACCTGGATTAGTTGAACCATGGTTTGAAGAACAGAACTCGCGAGTGCATCTGGTCGCTGTTGTTGTCCGTTGAACTCGTATCTTTTGTGCTTTGGCTTCATCCTGTGTGTGTTTTTGTGTTTCGGGAGCTCAGCGGGAGCCTCAGCGGTTTCATAAGCTGTGAGGTTGCCGGGTTTGTGTCAACACGGAGAACAATGAACCTTCTCGGAAAACACAAACTGAATCATGAAAATCTGCAGCGTGATGGAGAATGAAAACGCAACGATCCTTTTTGTGGCGGCGAATTATTATTATTATTATTATTATTTTTGGGCCCACGCAGTCTGATGCAGACCAGTCAGGAGACTGCTGGCTCTCTGCCTCGTCACTCTGCGGCGCTTCCTCCGCCAGCACACCTGTTGATAATCAGGAGTTAACGAGGGCTAACGAGGCTCATTAACGAGTCTAACACATCTGGGCTTTTTTTTTTTACACCCAGTGTGCCAGTTCAACCGTCCAGTCGTACCCAGAGGAAATCCAGATGCGATTTAAGACTCTTTCATTCACACTCGGTCACATACCTCTGTTGGTGAGGTCACAGATCTTTTGTTTTCTGGGCTGCATTTAAGTCGGAGTCCGTCCTCCTCCACTCCAGAAGGAGGTGTTGTTACACATGAAGCCGGTTGATCGCTGACAAAAACACCAGAAGATCAACACACAAAAAACGTCCTTTTGGTTCGTCACTTGAACCTGTTGGGAGTTTATTTTGAAAGGCCCAATGTATTTAACGTGTGGAAACTGACTCTCTGTCCCTGACGCGTCCAAAACTGACGCTAGAGGGGAACCCAGAGCGTCGCAGCTTGAAGCTGAGGGCCACCAACCTAGCGTCGGTATTTGGCGAGTTTTCGGGTGAGAAAAGCGTCTTGCAGCTGTCAAAGAAAAGGCACCTGAATTTAGCTCGGGTCTTCAGGATTTGAAGCATTTCTTCACCGACATTTACAAACTATCACGTTCACAGCGATGACATTACTGATGACTTCATGCTCGCCGTCGCACACATGCATTCTTTCTCTCCCGACCGCACACGCAGATGTTACGTAAACGACCCGCTGAGGTATTCTTTAAAGGAGTGGGCGGAGCCAGCGGGCTCACAATACGCTGGCGGGAACCCTGTCTTTAATTGGGCTGTACCAATATTCTCATTTTAACAAGGTGGACTTTTATTGAGGAGTTATTACTGTTGCTCACATGCTTTGGTGACGTGTGTTAGTTACTGTAACTCTATCACTCTCTCCTCCTGCTGGTTTTATCCTGATGGCCGACTGCTTCAGTAGTATCCCACTACACTAAATAATTCACGGCTATGTTAAATATGCAGGAGATGGGGTGTGTGTGTGTGTGTGTGTGTGTGTGTGTGTCGGGGCGGCGCTTGTGTTTCATAATGGCTGCTGAGAAAAGTTATAAATAGAATACTTCATAAAGTTCTTCGTTCAGATTAGATATCATAATCATTTATTTGTGAGTCATTGTATTATCACTAATAACAGTGTCCACTTACAACGCTCTACCATAACGTATTGTAGTATTCCTATAATGTTCAGGTTTTGTTGAGGTATTAATAAAATTAAATCACATGTTTTATCATTCAAGTCCTCGTTCGCCGTTACAAACATTTTTGTAGAAACGTCTCTCAATGGAGCGCTGCAGGGATGACGCATTTCTGTCGGAAGTTAGCGTCACACTGGCTCCCTCAAAGAAAAGCCAACGGGATGTGATGTGTTTTCTAAACGTAGTCTGAATGTCCGGTTCTTTCTGCTCCCTCCTCCTCCTCCTCCTCCTCGTTAAAGCCTCTTCCTGTTGGTGCTGAGTTCAGCAGACTGGAGGATGTGTGGGGTGATGGTATTGAATTCGGTGTGTGTGTGTGTCCCTTTCATTACATGTAGTGTCGTTGTTTCTGCTGTTAAAGAGCTGAATAGCAGATTACCAAATAGCTCCTCCGACGTGAGGACGATCTGCTTTTCTTTTCCTTCCCTGAGATCTGAATTTCTCTGCAGCTCTCACACTGAACCGGATCAGAAACATGACGGAGAGACCGGAGTGTGTTTTTAGTCATTCAACCCTTCATCAGGGACGTCTGAAAACCGATGCAGAGACCTGTGTGTGTGGGTGTGTGGGTGTGTGTGTGGCCAAGTGTGTTACGCCTCCATATGATATCCTGGGAAACACAAAACCGCCGGTCACCATGGAAACGCAGGCATATCTACTTACGGTGAAGGCAGAGACTGAGGGAGTGTGTGTTTGTTCAGTGTGGGTGGGTTTCTAAGTCTGTGTGTGTGTGTGTGTTTGGTTTATTGACTTTTTGACAAATATAACTGCAGTAGCTCTTACAGTAGATGCGCTCCATGTTGTCTGTATGTATTATTGTTGTGTAAAGTTAGATTTGTTTAGTCTTAGCATCTCACCTAAACAGGCCTGTCCCAATAACTCATTTCATTGGCCACCAATAAAATGATAATATAATAGCATAATAATGCAAGTGCAAAGAATGTTGGTGACATTCTCATGTGAACAAACACAACGGGCAATATCGACATCATGTATCCGTATTGCTATCGACCCGTTGGGGCCTTGCCAGTGACCCTGAAGCGTTTCTGGTAACTTGGTTCATTTTCAGAGCAGCTCAGAATAACTTGTGTTGAAGGAGACGAGGCTCTTAGGCTCTCGTCTCTCAGGAGGACGATTAAACCTCAATACACGCTCGGTACCGAACGGGCTTTTTATGGGGTTCTTCTGATTGTACATACTTAGAACAAATACTAGATAGATTAATCAATCAATATTGATATATATAATATACCCTCTGCAGTTAATTTCCATAGAAAATATTGAAACCAACATTGTGGAAGTGAGCTACTCAAATTATAATCTGATCCAAAGCTCTGCGTTAGCTCTTTTAGTTTGTTGTTGGTTGGATGGAAATAGAACATTAATAACTACTTGAGTGTTTCATAAATGGAGTGTATTGATCTGTTAAAGCAGACGATTCATTCAGCCGCTTAATATTAGAACCAGGAGCAGTCCAGGTTCCCCATAGAGACGCGCACACACACACACACACACACACGTATGTGTCTCACTTCCTGTTCAGACGACCAGATGGTGGAATGCTGGGAATGTTGGTTTGTCTGTTTTTTTTCTTCTTTTTTCATGCATTGGTGAATGTGTTTTAATTATTATTTTTTAAACCTCAGATAAAGTGAAAGTAAAGAAGCTCAAAACTTCTGTCCCTTCTCTTCGTATTCCCTCTCTTTGCTTTTCCTAATGGATATGATCAGATAAACTTAATTTAAGCGTCAAAGGAGCAGAAGTACAAGAACAGATACAAAAGTATAGACGAGTAATTTAAAAAAGTATTAAGTACATAATGAGCAGCTGCGTTTCAAAAAATGAACCACGAAAAACAATACAAACGGTAGAAAAAAAGGATATACTTCAACACAAAGTAATCACAACTACAGAAGGCAAAGAAACGGTTTCTGTCCAGATGTTTTGAAACTATTTTAAAACGCAGCTGATCATTTCTTACAGTGGGCAGGACAACGCCGCCCATCACCAGACTCGCCTCCAACATGGCCGCCGGTGGCCCTGTTGTTGTTGTTTGCTGGCGCTCTGACCTCACAGGAATGTCTTTGTGTGGTCAGGGGGGTGAGGCGGCGTGCCGGTGAGAAATTCCCCACTGCAGCGACACAAGTTTGAACCCTGAACACACCACCAGCAGCAGCAGCAGCTCTGGACTCCATTTCGTTGTAACGTGTCATCCCTGACTCACTTTAGAGAATGTCATAAAAAAGGAGTTGTGTGTGTGTTTTTAGTGGCAGCAGCAGTGTTTCAGGAAGCGTTCGGTTCCCCGTGGCCTCCTCCCGTGAGCACATGCGGTCTGACTCTGGTCCCGCTGGATGAATGGTGCGCTTGGTGCGTTGGCGGGGGCCGCCCTGAAGGGCCGAGCCACGAGGAAGCCAGATGACTGGGGAGGAAACGCGGCGTGACGCTCAGCACGCGGGCGCGGGACGGAACGCGCCGTCGTGTACGGACGACCAACGGGACACGAAGAACGGCGCCGACTGGTTCGGCTGCAGAAATATTTGGTCCATCTGTTGTCCGTTTGCCGCGGCCGCCGACCTTTGACCTCTGCACAGATGTCTGTTTTCTAATGCTGGTGATCTGAGAGCTGAAGCTGGTTCTACTTTTCATTTATTAACAAATCGGATGCCGATTACATGTCCGTTAGTAACCTCAGCCCGACCTTAAGTTTCCCAAAGTGCTGCTGTTTGTGGACGAGATTGAATCCGTTTTAAGATATTTAATTGAAAACAAAAGTATAGTCTGATATGAAGGAAAAACCTTTTACACGTATGAACCTTTTTCAGAAAATAAGTCCAACATGTGAGCACACACTTTATAAACGAGAACAAGCTCCACATGACAATATAGATGGAAAAAAAGAGTTTCTTAATTGTCGGGGTGTAAAATATTATTGTTACCTCGTCACAAACTAAATGAATATTTCAGTGAAACGTTTGAGATTTGACACTCAAGGTTCCCTTACTAGCTTATTCTGTAACTTTCAACCACGTCCCACGGCCTTCTTCTGCAAAAGGAACTTACTCTGACGTCGTCGACAAAAGAACCCGACACGAAGTTATAAACTCGGGTCATGTGGTGACACCTAAGCAACGTCTATTTGCCAAAGAAGCCGGGGGATGCGGTTGAAAGCCTGAAAAAGAGCAGGGAGGGAGCCATCGAGTTTATGATTTATTTGTCATAGATACTGTGAGTCCCTGAGGCCAGGATGTTCCTCCACACATGTTTTTGCTTTTTTTTTTTTTTTTTTTTTTAAAGTGAGATCAGAGTTTTCTCGGTTCTCTCTTTACTGTTTCTGACCCCTTTTAAATGTTGTGTTACAACAACTAGAATAAAATAGTAAATCAAAAAAACGGTCGACCAAACGTGTGATGTCTGACCAAACGTGTGATGTCAGCTTTCAGCACCACAGGTTTGATGCTCGGCCGTAAAATTGTCAAATAGAGTCTTTAAAAATGAGTCTCTCCATAAAAGAATGAAAGGAAGCCGGCTTCACATGTGCAGCGTTTCTGCTGGTTGACTGTGTGACCTTTGCTCTAGTTTTGTCTGTGAATGATCTACTTCAGTGAGTAAAAGTGACAAAAAAAAACTCTGGGAGTTGGCGCTCTTTCTTTTTTTTTTTTTTTTTTTTTATCGGAAGGTCAAAGGTCTGTGATTTGGTGAAGATGGTTGACTTTTATTCAGGGGACAAAAGCTTCAGTGTCTCAACTCAGAAATTAGATGTACAATTTGTAGAAGGAGAAACCTTCAACTTCCTCACCACCACTTACCTGCTTGACATGTTTGTAAATGTGTCGCGCTTCTGAGCGTGACTGAGACGTAAAGACAAAGTTCTGGACGGTTGATCCGCCTCGTCGTTGGACAAAGAGGGTTCTGAGTCCTCTTAAAGATTTTATTCTTTGCAGGAAATCATCTGCATGTGTTTCATTTCCTCAAGCATTTTTGTGTTTTTTTTTTTTTTTTTTTTTCCTTCTTCTTCTGTCATCTGCAGTTATTTCAGGGTCACGTGGATATTTGTTCCATGTATTGTCTTTGTGTCGTGACCCCTGGACCTTCAGCCCCTTTGCTTGTTGCTTGTGTGTCCAGTCAGTCCACACAGGAAGTGAAGCTGATTCTCCTCCGCTCGGGTTTCTCTGCGATGCCCTCACTCTTCCTGCGACTCCACCTTCATCCTGAACCTGCAGCGGTTTTTCTGCAGGTTAATGTTGAAGCTGTGTGTGTGTGTGTGTGTGTGTGTGTGTGTGTTGATGGACAGCAGGCTCAAACAGGAAGTGCTTGCGGGGCTCAGACAGGAAGAACATGACTCTAATATTAGAGCTCAGATATTCTCAGGATGTTTGGAGGTCTGTGTGTGAGCGATGAGCACACACACACACACACACACTCTCATACAAGCACACACTCCAGCCTGTGTCCTGTTCCTTGGTACAACTCGTCCTTTCTGCACACACCGCTTTACTTATTAACTTCATTGGCTTAATGAAGCAGTATTACCACAGTGAATTGGAGAAGGCAGGAGTGTTTTCACATGATGTTTTTTGGTGTGTGTGTGTTTCGTAGTTTCTCCGTGACTCATCCCTCACTCTGAGAAAAATTTAGCTTATTGGGTTAAAACAATCCGGGATCTAGAAGTTATTCATGCGCGTTGTCGTAAACATCAGCTGTGCTCATTGAAGACGACAGGATCCTTTCACGGATAATTAAACCTGATCTGCATCAATATGCTGAAGATATCAGCCGACGTGATCAGCGTTTGTGTTTTTTTTAGTTTTGCCACGGTTTCCAGTCACGTTGACACTATTTTTTTCCTGAAGAAATATGATTTTTCAGATTTGAGTGACTTTCACAAAGCTAGAGGCTGAACAATATATTACTAACTTATATTACCATAAATGCACAGGGGTCAAATGCAGCTTTAATACAAAGTATAAGAGATAAAGTTTCTCATTTATTTTATTTCAAACCTAGGAAAAAGTAAGAACACAACAAATTAAGACATTTTAATCGTGTTTTATTAGATTTAATGCAACATTGATAAAGGGAATTAAACACATTCTGCATACATGCACTCACCTTTACATGTCCATACTATTGTATTACTACCACAGGAAGAAATTCATCTGCAAAATATGTTGTGTGGCTCTCTCAAACTTTTTAAAAATATTTTCAAACATCATTTCAAATAGTTATTTTCTGTCATCATCTAATTTAATCTTCAGTGTGAACAGAAACACTCCCGCTCGCTCGCCCTCCTCCCTCTCTCTCTCTCTCGCTCGCTCGCTCTCTCTCTCGCCCTCCTCCCACTCTGCCCCTTATGCTAACTAGCCGATGACATCACTGCCAAAAGCGAGGGCTGTGATTGGCCGCTGGGAGGAGTAGCTTCCCCTGCTGGCGGCCCCTCCCCCCTTGACTCTGTCTCAAAGGTGTTTTCAGTGTCTGAGAGCCACCGCTGCTGCACGCAGGAGGACAAACCCACGCTTTCATTCTCCACCTCCCTCCATCTCTCCCTCTGCTTCCTCTCGCTGCAGCGCTGTCTGCTGGGTCTTCAGACGGAGTGTGTGAGTGTGTTTTGAACGGAGGATGAGTAGATTCCTGAAAGAAGTGACGGTGTGAGATCTGAAGACATTGACGGATGGATGGATGGGGAGGAAGCATGATGCTGCCGGCGCGGTGCGTCTGCTGAGCCAGCGATTTCTGCTGCCACACTGGTGAAACATTGAAAGAGAGAGAGAGGAACTCTGCAGTTGATCTCCTATGTCGCTTGCCCTCCATCGCTCAGTCCTGCCGTCTTGGAAGCGTATTGGAAGTCTTCCCGTCTCTGTTGAGACTACAGCCAAATCTGGAATTATTTCTCTCCAATATCACAAGCTGTTGTGTGGTTGAAGGTCAGGTCTGAACCATTTGAGATTACTTTATTCACTTACAAGCTCATTTATTCATGTTGAAACTCGTTTTACAATCTTTAAACCGGACACCAGTGTAAACTCAACTGAAGCTTTACACTGCTGCAGAGTAAAGTTTATTGTCCCGGACACTACTTAATCCTGTTGAAACTCAAGCTCTTCGCTCTGTTGCGAGGAAGAAAAAAAAAAAAGCCCAAACTCAAGTTTTCCTCACTTGAAGACGATTCAATTCATCTGGGAACTCTTTCAGCCTCTTAGAAACGCTGATATTTCTCTGCTGAGTTTCTCCTCGATGCCTTTGTGGACTCGTTTCATCTGAAACCGACCACCGTTCTCTGGAGTCTTTCCATCATGGAGCTTCAGAGCGCCACCAGCGGTCTCCCCGGGCCCCTCTCCCCGACTTTGGACTACGGCGGCCCCTTGTCCCCGATGTCGGGCGTCCCCGGCCCCTCTCACGCCATCAGCCCCAGCCTCAGCCCCGGGTTCTCAAGCCAGGCTGCCTTCAACTACAACCAGCTGGAGGGGAGGTTTAAACAGCTTCAAGGTAAGATGGGAACTTGGAAATCTGTCAAAATGTCCCAAGAAGGAACATGGGAAGAGAGGGCGATCTCAGTGAAATGTACTTGCGACATATCTTTTGGATTTTCACACTTGGAAGCACTTAGTTGCCGGTTTTTATCCACACAGTGACTTCAGGGGAGTGAAACAGGAGAAGGAGCTCGAATTCCTAGAAAAGAAAAGACTTCTGGAGGTCCAGAGTCAACACGCCAGACGAGAGCAACCGCAGCTTTTTAGGATGTTTTTGCAAAGTAAACCACGAAATTTGAAAAGATGCACATGCATTTCCAGAGAAAACTGTGACTTCACTTCATGAGAAACAGAAAGGTTTCAGACCACTCATACAGATGACAAGAAGTCTGAATACACTGAGATCATATCTACTCTTTTATTTAGTTAACAATCACAAACGTAACACAGTTGAATGCTATTTTTGAAAAGTTGAAAAACTAAAAAAAAATGTACTTTTTAATGATGTGAACTTGTTGCTGCAGTTTTTCTGTTTCTTTGTTTTAAGTTTCTTTTTTAGATCGAGTTTCATTCAACACAATGATTGTATGTAAAATCATTGCAGTGAAATACTTTGTGTGGATGATTCCTATCGCTCTCACTGTGTCAGAGCCCCACCCTGCCTCTCATTCACACTGATAATGCTGATCGGCATCGGGGCTGCTGGGTATTTAGTGCCTTGCTCATCGGGGCGAGGGGCCAGACTATCAGCTCTCACACCCAGATTTTTACAGCTGGTTGTGATGTGAACAGTGAGCCTCCAGCCAGTAATGTTCTCAGCCAGTTGGTCGTATAATCAGTCGGCTGGGTGTGGGCTGAGAAATGTCCAAGTAGTTAGTCATTTTACAAATTTGATTAAGGGAGAATGAGTTATTCATTTCTGGACAATGATTCACAGACAGGCTTTTCTCACTGCATTCCTTAAAAAATAAAAACATAACAACCAACTTGTTTATGTACAATATTCCCAAATCAAAACTTTATCCCAGATCATTCTACAATCGGTACGATTATCTTTTGACCCCGGAGGCCAGGTTTTATGAGCAGGGAGAGGACTTCCAGTGCAATATGTTAATCCTCCAGCTCAGTCATCAGATACGGCTCTCTGTTGCTGCTGGCTGGTTTTAGGAATAAATAAAGACTCGCCGGTTTACGTAAAGTGCACATAATTTCAATAGCCACTAGACCTTGCACCTAACTCAAGATAATCTAGTGTTTACTCTTCAACTTTTATTGAAGTGTGTAAACTACTTCCTCATGTAACGCATGCAAACACAACTTGTAATATAAAGCGTCAGGATAAGAGTGATGGACGGATTAACAGCCTCAGTTTCAAACTAAAGTTCTCTTTTCTTTTCCCTTTGTGCTTAAAAGTGTTCTCTTTTTCACAAAGCTAAGTGCAGATGATTTCCAGCAATGCAACTCTCACTGTAAATGACTTATTACAAATACAAACGCATAGCACACTGGTAGTTACTGACAGGATGTGCCAAAAATATCACCATTTAATCATTTGCATCGCTTCTAATCTGTCACATTGCCGGGGAAACTCATTCTGGGGAGACATATTTAAATTTTTTGCAGATGGAGATTTGCTTTTGGCCAATAACCTTCAGAATGATCTTATTAACCACAAAAACTCAAGTATTCTACACTTCACATCCCACAAGAAGCTATCAAAAGCTCATCCGTGGATGTTTGCCATCAATGACAGGTTTTTAATACCAAAACGGTTTCTGTGAAGAAGCACTATCGGCGGTCTGAATTTAGCTGAAGGCTAATGGAGCCAGTTTACTGATCGCAGCCTCGTCAACATGCCGATGCCCAGAAACCTTCATCATCATCATCATCGACGTCCCTCTTGTCTAAAAGTAGCTCGCTGGCTCGAGGCCAGGCAGAGGTGGTTTCTGCAGGTGGGCTGTGGGGCTGCAAGCTAAGAACGGTTTCAGGATTCAGGAAATGTGATGTGGCTTTGAGTGGAAAAGAGAAGATGAGCCAGCCTGTCGGTGTCCCCTGAAGGTCTTCCTGATTGTGAAGGCCTGCGGTGCTCTGAAAGGGGAAACACTTGTGTGTTGTTTGAAGAAGAGCAGATTATTGTGTTATCTGTTTAGGATCATAAAGTGTTAGTGATGTGGGTGGATTTAATTGTGGTTAAAAAGCCGGACAGGAGGGAGTGAAAACGTAGTTTTCCCTTTTTCTTCTTTCCCGCCATAATGCACTTTGACTGTTTACCTAGTGTGTTCAAAATCCCCCAAATGTGTCCTCATGAAGCTTCAGGTCAAAGCTTGCATAGTGAACTGCTTAAAAAAAAAATAGAAGCTGTGTATTTAGTCACATTTTGGCAAAAGATTGAATGTTTGGAATAAATTGAGCATGCTTTTGTCTGCGGTGGAAACTACTATTGTCCCGTATGACTCCAAACTGACAACAGCTGTCGTTCTCTGTGGGAGGGGAAAAAAACAAACGTTAGAGGACATGAACTGCGTTTTTCATGTGAATTGATTTTCTCCGAGTCTGAATCAATTCACAAATTCCAAAAATCAATTTGTCTGTTTGATGAAATTATGTCTGCAAAACTAAGTTACAAGGGCACAGTGCAGCACCCGGTCGGGTGCGGGGCGCTCGCCTTTATCTAGAGTTCATCTTCAATGAAGGCGGTGTTTATGCATCTTTTTTGGGGATTTAATAACCTTAAGGGTTTGTGAAAAGCACATAATGTGCAGCGACTAACAGTGGTAAACAAAGTGGAGCGCCAGGAAAAACAGCCGGCCACTTTACAAAATACTTGATACTTAAGAGACTTAGTTTGGGTCAACTTCTACTTTAAAGGGATTATCTGTCTGGATACAGTATTTATTAAATTCTAGACAATGTGTATGAAGGATGGATACCTGAAAATCAAAAAAGTCACTTAGATGATGATGAAGACTTTGTTAAATCCTCATAGATTAATACTAAATCTACGCTTGACCTCTGAATTATTATTATTATTCATCATGTAACTATATAATTTCTACAGAAGACTCTTCAGCATCTGTAGTCTTCTAGCTTTCTGAAGGGGCTCTTCAGTTGCCGTAAGAATAAATTAACCTTTCATCAAACTACAATCAGGATTTAAAGAATCTATTAGGGCTCAGTTGTTTAGAAAATAACGCACTGCCCCCGCTTCTGAATACTTTCAATCTTCTCAGTTTCAAACTCAATTAGACATTTCCTAACTATTATGACTTGGCAAATAGTTGTTTGCTGCTTTTATAGTAATGCTCTATGTTGTATAGACCATCACTGGTCGTCCCTAGAAACTCTTTAACTCCTCCGATTAGATAGCCTGCAGACAGATAAACAGGGAGTCTGTATTTATGAGGGCCGTTGCGACGCGTTAAGAGGACATAAATTCATGTGCTCTCCTTTAGTGGCTCAGGTGGTTCGGAGCAGCGGCTCGCATCCTAAAAGGCGGCGGGTTTAAAGCCCAGCGGGGCGATGAATATGGAAGCAGTGGGTGATTATTGCACAGCAAAGGACTCCAGATGTGAGCGGGAGGAGGCCAAAGGGAGCTGAGGAGCCGCACCTCCTCCTCGTTAGGCCGAGTATTGAGCGGACGTCCCCTGCTAGAAGTCAAGCAATTATGGAGAGAAACGAGTCATCAATTTGCCTTCCGAGCTGACTCGTGGGAGAGTTTCTGTTAGATGCTGACTGACGTCGAGCGAAATGACTCAGGAGGAACGTGATGGAGTGTTTGGAGTGTGATGTAATGTTGGTTGTATGTCGTACAAGAGGGATTTATAACAAATCCTTGCTTTTAATTGGATGTGTAAAAAGTGGGCGGGCTCAGAATGTAGCGCGATACGGAGCTACAGATGATTGTTGCTGAAAGTTATTGATTGATGGATGTCATTATATTTTTGGGTTGACATTGGTTGGTACAAGTTTATGTAAAGTCACTTGAAATGAATGGATTTTGATAGAAATTATAGTCCTAAGTAATTATGGCCGTATGAATGGACGACAGCTGGATACATGTAACATGTATAATAAATCTATATAGATAAATACATTGGATAGATGGATGATTAAGTGATGTATAGCTATGAGGAGATACAAAGGTATAGATGGCGTGTGTATATTTAAGGTCAGCTTTTAAAGACATGGACATTCGAGAATATTTGAAGGAAGAGTTTGAATTATAGATGAAAAACCAGCATTTTCTTTTCCATCTAAAATATCAAACTTCTTTTACAAAATTCACACGTGCAAACAAACATTTGATGCCAGCAGAAACACAAAAAAACGTATTTGATCAGCTTTTAATCCTTTTAAATGTGTGTTGGGGCGTGGCTACACTGACACACACGTTCGAGTTATGGATGGGGACAGAAAAGGCTGTAAAACAGCAATAAATCATGGATTAATTTATGGATAAAACACACAAGCGTTCATGTTAGATCAGACACACACAACGCTAATGCACAGCCATGCTTATAAAACAATAACATCATCCCCCTCTGTTCCTGTGTTGTCCTGAGTTAGCCAATCAGCGGACACCTTGGTGGTTTGGGAGCCCCCGAGGGGGGGGGGGGGTGTGAGGGTGAGGATTAACAGAGGAGGGGGTTTGTTTAAAATGGTCCAGAAGGCACATTTTCTTTCTCCAAATCGGGTTGTTTTTCTCTGTCTGTCTAAAAGGTGTTCATCCACTCCTTCATCCTTCGTCCTCCCTCCTCTTCTCTTCCTCCACCTCATCAATGTTTCATGAGCTTCTGCAGAGCGTCTGTCATTGCCCCGATCATCCCCCTCTCCCTCCTTTCTCCTCTTCCCTCCCTCCATCCATCCTCTTAGTGGAATTAAACGGAGGCTTCAGCCGGCTCGTGCTGATAAAAGTCACACAAAGGCGGGTCGAGAAACACTTCACTCGACCAGGAGGAGTGAAGGAGTCTCCACTCTGCAGCGTCGCACATAATCTGATGATGCCCTCTTCCCAAAAAAGAAAACGAGCATTTCTGCAATGGTGTTGGTTTTTAAATATAGTGAGCATTTACAGGAACATACCAGTCTTAAAAAACATGTTTTGTTCATTCTAATGTATATAAAATACATACACAAGCGCCACACATATTGTAGACATAGATGTAACAAATAAATCCCTCAACCCAATAAAATGTATTGCCTACAATTAAACACATTGATTTCATGTCTATCTTATTCCAGGAGTATAATTTCTGGAGTTTTATCATCTTATTATCAAGTCGAGCATAATTTTTCTCAACTCGAGCATCATTTTTGCAAGTTATTTTCAAATGCGTGCTTTTTTCTTCTTGTGCCAGGCAGCCATTGGTTTTTATTAATTTGTGTACGGTATAAAAAGCATCAGCAGATTTGGAGCTTCTGTTATTCAAGCCTTAAAAATGATAAATAAAAATAATGCAGACTTGAGACGGGCAGAAAGGTCTGATCAATGTTAAGTTTATAAAAACATTTTTACATATAAAGCCTCCGATTTCATATAAAATATCGTCATTAATTACAGTTCACTGCTGGTTTTCCAGAAATAAGTCAGACCTGGGATGTGAAAGCTAGACTGTTTAGTTCTCCTTGTTGTGAAACACGAGTCCAACACGTCTCGTGTTATGTTGTCTTGGGGAAATTATTGGGTTTACCTCAATGATAATTCCTAAAATGCTGACAACGATTCAGAAACCTTCACCTGAGGTGGAGTGAGCAGTATCAGTTACAGAGAGAGAGAGAGAGAGACAAAGAATGCTGTTGTTGGGCGTCTGGGCCGAAGGTGACATGAGTAAGTGTTTGAGTGTGTGACAGTCACAAGAACAGGGAAACCACTCTGTGTGTGTGTGTGTGTGTGGCTGTGTGTGTTTGCAGCATGAAAGGACCTTTTGATGGCAACGCTCGACTGAGCATGCTCACAACAGCAGAGGTGGGCGGGGCACATCTGAGCCCAGAGAGAGCCATCATAAAGTAAAAATCTATAAATAAACTGAAAACATGAAGTGTGTGTGTGTGTGTGTGTGTGTGTGTGTGTGTGTGTGTTCAGGTTATCACCTGCACAGGATGAACAGTTATTTTCATTAAAAAAAAGGGAGAAGTTCACTCAAACCACAAACCACTGAGATCACATCTGTTTACAACTAGCTTGGATGCTTTTAATCAGTTCCTCGCTGGTTTGGTTTCAACCGCCGTGACGCCACACAATTCAGACCCACATTTTCACAATGATGCTTGTTGTGCAAATGCATTTACAAAGCTCAGTAAATTGGGGGAACTCAATTATCTTTCTTGTACATTTTTCCTCAACCAACCAGTATTTTCAAGCGACCGCTCAGGTGTTGACACGTCTAAGAAGAGCAGCTCGAAGCTGAATTTAACTTGAGCTGAATTTCAGCCACAGCTGGGTTTAAGCTGCTAAACCGAGGTAATAAAATAAAGGAATAATTATAATTAGCCAACTCCACCAACATTATGGCAAACTCCACATCCTGCTGCAGGCTCCATTTCAAGGTGACGTGATTACAGGACAAGTCTCATTGGGTCATGATTTAACTGAACAATAAAAAGCTTGAAATAGATTTTTACTGATTTATATTTACAGTAGTTCATATACATATGCTCTTCATAGTAGTTTCAAAACTGAGCTTTTTAATCCATAAATCTGTCTGGTTTTAATGCAGTTTGCTGACGCAGCGTTTTTTTTTTTTTTTTCTTGCTTCCCTCAGCAGTCGGTGTAAATGCAGTCGGTCAAGCTAGCAGGTTCAGAATAGCACGTCGTCTACTTCATGGTACTGTTGGCTGGCTGTGACGTCAGCTGCACGGCCTCGAGTAATGCAAAAGATCCAATAATAATGATGGGTTTGGCAGATCCATGACAGGAAGCTCATGCTTCAGATGTTTTAGATTCTATCAGCTGCGAGATTACTGGAGGAAAGTCGCTACATCATGACGGATGTCTGTGGCACTCTGATGCCGTTTCATTAGCATTAGAGTGACGCACCGTTTATTTTCTCAGCAATGAGGCATTTCAGTCATCCACCAGTGACTGATGGTGGTAACATGACCACTGTAATGAAGAATCATGACTTGTATGGACACCATTTTGTTTCCTGGTGGTCGACAGTAGCGAGCTCTGTGACGCGGCGCTGACATTGATGTTGTAAAGCCTGTTTGTTGACTAAATAAAAAAAGAAGAGAATAAAGCAGCATGAAGGCAAAAGAAGCGGATGGAGGAAGGCTTGGTGTCTTTATTAAACTGTCAGTGTGTGATGAGAGCAGCGGGCCACAAACACTCAAATGAAATGAACTAAACCCCCCCCCCCCCCCCCCCCTCCAGAACCGCAGAGTCGTGTGTTTTTTAGTACAGCTTAGTTAGCGAGGTGGATCCAAAAGTTTTGGCCTCAGCCGGTGTGACAATTGCGCAACATCTTTAAGCAAATCTGTGTGTGTGCGTGTCAGATAGCGATCTTATCTCTGTGTGTAATGACCCGCTGCAGGGTTGTAAAAGTGAAACGGGCCCGGCTGCGTTTCCTGGGAGGTTTTACTGTGTAGCCGCTTCTTTTTCTATCTTCTCCTCAAGGACGTAAACATTGACTGTAGCGCTAAGTGAGGTTTCGCGACCACAAAGTGCAACAGTTTGACCGACTGATGAAATTCCCCAAAAAAGGAACCTGATTTATTCTCATCCAAAGTCCTTTTGAGGGATTCTTGATTTAATGCTCTTCAGTTTATTTGACGTTATGTATAGAAGGACAGTAATTCGCACACGATACACATATTATTAGAAGTATTACCTGGGATTCCATTGTGAATAAACACCCATACATCTGATTTGGGAAAACTTAGAAAAAAAGCCGCTCCTTGTAACTTGAGAACTTGTTTAAGTTTTCTTCAGTATACGATAACTTCAGTTCTAGTTGTCTGCTCATTAATGGACACACTGCAAACAGGAGCTGCTCACAGCTTATTCTGCATGCCTTTTTAATGGTGCCACACAAATATAAGCAACAGAAAACATCCCCTGTTAGTCAAACGGCCCCAAAGTTGAACTCCAGCTCGTCCCCATTCAAAGTCCAAAACGAGGTTTGAATGTTTTTAAGTGATGCAACTGCAACCCTAGAGAGTCCCATCCTCTACAAACGGTTTGTTTTTGCAAGATTTGCGTGTCTGCGTGTGCGCTACTTGTACTACCTGAGAGGTTCTGAGGTTTACCACGGTGTTAAGTTAATTAAATAAGGAATCTCATTGAATTAAGGACCAAGTAAAGTTCTTTTCAGTTTCACTCTCTGGCTCACAAAAAGTGATTGAGGCTGATTCCTGAAACGTGAACTAACAAACAAGCTCTGTCCTGTCAGTGTTCTGCTCGGTGATATTAACTCTATACGTTTAAGGTGAAATAATATCACTAAGAACAGACTGTGTGTGTGTGTGTGTGTGTCTGCTCTCCTGTGTTACACACACACACACACACACAGAGGTACAAACTTGATTCCTATTGGAACGACTTCTTGGCTTCAAATCCCACATTTTTCTCCCGGTTCTGCAGGAATACAAAGACCTGGTCCCAGTGGTGCGTTTACATGCACCAAGTATTCAGAAAAAAAACACCATACTCCTTAATACGCTGTTTACATGGCGAAAGAAGTGAAATAATCGAAAAAAACGTGATATGACGTTTACATGAGCCATATCAAATGTAGTTATTCTGAGTGAAAGTGGAATATGAGCGTGCATGTAAACGTTAAAGTGCCGCGTCGTTACAATGATCAGCATTCAGAGACCTGAAACGCTTTAATTGGCGTTAATTGACTTCTAGTTTGGCGACCTGAAGACTTTGGACTCAACCCAAATAAACTCTGAAACAGTCGAGGCTGAAAATGTCTGAGTTAACGGGACATATGGCTTCAGTCAGTTTCGCAGTCTGATAATCAGGAAGTCAGTGTGTTCAGCAGCGCTCAATAGTCCTCTGTTCCTAATTCTGGCTCACACTCTGCTCCGATGGGAAAACACTGCAGCCCTGTGTGTGTGTGTGTGTGTGTGTGTGTGTGTGTGTGTGTGTGTGTGTGTGTGTCACACATCCATTCATTTACACTCTGCTCTCATATTTCAGACAGTGACAGAGGCCAGTGTGATTGGCCGAGGCTCCAGCCGGCTCAGTATTGTGTCCCGCGATTGGTTGGAATGGTTTTGCCGGTCTCCTGCTGTCTGACTGCAGGATGTTGAGAAACATGATGTTTCTTTTATTTTCTGGGTTTAGCTCATTCCTGACCTTTTCAAGCTCATTTAGCATCTTTGAGCATCGGTCTTCGAGGAGGCCCCTCTCCACCGCTCTGTTGTCGGCTGAAACCGTTTAGTTCGTGCTGGAAGTTGATGCCTAAATCCTCTCCGGAGCGTTCTGCCAAAGCCGATCCACACGCAGCTCATTCCACAGATATTATGAAAAACATTAGATGTTCTCTTTCTTTTAAGGAAAGCATGAAAGGAAACCTGTGCAGCAGGTTTTATGTTTTCATGCAGAGCTATTCTCCTGGGATTTAAAAAAATAAATAAAATTGCATTATTAATGAAATATGCCTCAGCCTAAATGTGCTGTGAGCTGTAACGCATACATCCCCCTTTCCCATCAGTTTGTGAACATCGTGCTGCAACTAACATGTAATGTGTTCTTTTGATTCATGAAGTCATTGTTTAGTCTATGAAATAGCAGGAGAACGGTTCTGCTTTTGTCCCAAAGTAAAACTAAAAAAGGACAAATTAATGATGAACAGCTCATTGTTAACATTAAAGAATCTGCAGCCAGAAAATAATTCATTTGTTTTATTGATGAAAGACAGGGACAAAAAACGGCAGGCATCCGGTTAACTGTTAACAATGAAGCAAATACTACAGTATTTGTCTGATATGAAGACACACACACACACACACACACTAAGGGTAATATTCGGCGGCCTCCCTGCTCCTCCTGTGGGAGATCAGGAATGCAAGAATCCTGGAATTGCAAAGCTGGAAGTGTGTATTTTGATAAGGTTATATGATCGTTTGGTGTGTGTGTGTGTGTGTGTGTGTGTGTGTGTGTGTGTGTGTGTGTGTCTGTGTTCGTGTGTTTGTGTTTGGCCAATGTCATGCGATCCACTGTGCAGGGCCCAGAACTGTTTTGGATTTTGAAACACACCACAGACATGGGAGACTGAACAGAGCTGTGTGTGTGTGTGTGTGTGTGTGTGTGTGTGTGTGTGTGAGACCTTCTCTGTCTGTTAGTGGAAACAGATGTTTGATGTGTTCAGCCTGTCTAACACACACAGTCGACAGTCTTGGCTCTCTTCCTTTGACAAGTTTTTGGGGGGTTTTAAAGGGTGATTCTGCATCTCACCTGAAGGTGTGAGTGTGTGTGTGTGTGTGTGTGTGTGTGTGTGTGTCTCTGTTGGCTCGGATGCCAATGAATCTCTTCGCAAATGTTTTTCATTCTCTCCGCACTCATTTTTCAATAATAATATGCAAAACATTCAGGAAGTAGACTTCTCATTTTTCAGGAGGCGCTGACTGACGCTTCATTTTAAATAACAAACACAGCTGGAGACGGATTACATCAGCTGCAGATAATTAATGTTGACTTGCACGACCAAACCTGATGTGTGGGGTTAAAGTGTATCAAATAGAGACGCTTCAATGATGTTGTTTAGAATAACAAAACAAAACTTATTTCTGCACTTGTCGTTTCATAAACGTATCATCACTGAAGCGAGCGACAAAATCACTGACAAAGTTACTTCCTTACCCTTCAAAATAAAAGCATTTACTGTTGTTACTCTCCATAGTAATACTGACTTATAGCACATGTTTACTTTGAATAATGTTTTCACATTTCTTTTGATGTGAATCACATTATGAATCACATAACCAAAACAATTTACAAGAAGAGAAAGTGTTTCTCAACCCATTTGTGTGTGACTCATCCGGTGGTTGGATTGCCTTTTTTCTTTTTTCTTTTACATTTCAAAAGCAGATACAATTATGTTCATACTCGCCATTCAGTGTCTCACCCGGAGTGTTGTTTATCTACTTGTAAATCAATTATTTGATATTTCTATTCCCTTTTATAACTCTTACAAAAAGAATTCTTCTTTGCTTTTATGTGACAACCAGCATCTCGCCCACCTCTTCCTCCTCGTCTTTCATGTCCTTCTTTTCAGTCTCTTTCCTCCTCCTCTTGCATCTAATCTTCACCTCTGGGGTTTAGTGTGTGTGTGTGTGTGTGTGTGTGTGTGTGCGCATGCTTGCGTGTGCACGTTTACGCCTACACAGAACCAAGTATTAGTCATTATTGGATGAGGGAGCAAACATTAAAAAGCATAACTAACTGTAAAGACATTTCCCCCAAAATCCCCCACCAACACACACACTCACACACACACACTCACACACTCACTCACTCTCTTCGAGCTGCTCTGGATAATAACAAATTGAAGATTTATTCCTGGACCAAAATCAGGTTAAAACACACTCTGCATTGTGTGTGTGTGTGTGTGTGTGTGTGTGTGTGTTAGTCATCACCCAGGGGAACACAGCTGTGGACTGATCTGCATGTGTGTTTGATATCATTTGTCATTTTTAGTGTGTTGTTCCTCAGAGGGATTTTTCTGCCCTGAGTTGAACTTGTCAGACAGAAGTCCCGCCTCCTGTTTGATTGAAGGTCAGGCTGTGTCACCAATGATGACCCCTGACCTAATCAATAAATGAAAGAAGCTGATTGGTGGATGCTTAGGTTTGAACACAGCTGGAGAGGAGCACTGCCTGAAGGCTCAGCTCAGGGCCGACGTATAAATGTTACTGTTTGGGGTTGAACACTGTTAGTGACAGAAAAGCTTCCTATTCTTTCCTTTCCTCATTTATTCCACTTCCTTTCCCTTTCTTCTCATCGTCTTTCTATTCTTTTCTATTCTCATTTGTTCTGCCTCTTTTTTTTCTTGTGAATTACATTATGGCCCAATAATGTTAATGAGCCGCCAGCAGTAACAAACAGACATTGTCAATAACCTCGCTGGTCGGAGTGTGTTTTTATTAGTGTGTCTAAGTGTGCATTAAAGTGTGTGTGTGTGTGTGTGTGTGTGTGTGTGTGTGTGTGTGTGTGTGTGTGTGTTTAGTTTTATCTGTCCTCCTGGGCTGGTCTGTGTTGTGAGATTAGCAGTGTGTCTTATCTCCATCTTCATGCTTCCTCCTGCATTTTCTGCACACAAGGAAGTGCGTGTCCACTACTTTATGTTATTTGGTGTGTGTGTGTGTGTGTGTGTGTGTGTGTGTGTGTGTGTGGGGCTTCCCCTTCCTGTGCTGAAAAAGAAGCATATGCTCGTCCCAGCAGGAAAGTGTGTGTGAGAAAACTGTTCTTAATATTCAAAGATGCCGTTCTGTTGGAAACGCTGAACTATACACTTATGTTGCTAATTTAATACAGACAACACTAAGTATCATTACTTAATCACATTGTATATTATTCTGGTGTTTGCTGTTTAGCTATATATTAGACTGGCTGACTACTATTAACCACACCCCTCTTACTTTATCTATAGGGGACGGATATGATATTGATCATAACTTCATTATAACGTACTGAATCTTTACTTGGCAGTTAAACCAATAATGAAAGTACAGTTTATCTGCAGCTGGACTTCATCTGTGACATTTACAGCACCGTTAGCATTGAGCTAAATAAAGTGGTTTCACCTGCTAAGGCTGAGCTGCACACACATATGCACAGCTAAGCAGAACTCAATGTCAATGGCTTCAATTACCTCCTCTGGCTTTACGGATACTGCTGAATCCACAACACTGTGTGTGTGTGTGTGTGTGTGTGTGTGTGTGTCATTAGAGCGAGGAGACAGTGATATATTGATGGAGGTCAATAGCACGCACACACACACAAGCAGAACTCAAATGTCAATGCTTCAATTACCTCCTCTGGCTTTACGGATACTGCTGAATCCACACACACACAGGCCAGACAAGTCTGTGGTCTTGTTTGTCTCATTGGGACAAATAACAAAAACCTAATAGAAATCAATGTCTCTGCCCACTTTAAAACACACACACACACACACACACACACACACACACACACACACACACACAGAAAGGAATGTACATCCTGAACGTCATGTGAGGTGTGTTATTCCTTGTATCATCCTGTAAATGGGCCACTCCCATAAATCACATATCTACAGAAAAAAATGCATCATGGGAAGTCAAGGTCCTGAGTTCATGGACACACACACACACACACACACACACACACACACACACACACACACACACACACACACACACACACACACACACACACACACAGGCCTTTAGACGTAGTTAGAAACAACAATGTAAATCTCCCTAAATGCTGCATCTTTGGCTGGAATTCATATTTTACCCTAAGATAACTACGGAAGTCCGATATTTTTAAATTTAAAATGTGGATATTTCGTCGCTAAACAGCGAGGACATAGTGTGTCAGAGCAGATCACAGCACTATAATAACGTCCTTCTACTTCTTCCTCTGCGTCCGAGAGAGGACGCTGCTTAAGGGAAATTAAAAACGGTCACTTCCACGTTAAATCAAACGAACAACGCTGCCGTTTCCCCCCCCGGTGAGGACTGAGTCCAAAAACTGAACTCTGCCGGTTTAGAAAGTTTGGCACATTTCTGTCTGAGCTAACTGAGTGCCGACCGTCACCGATCGGCAACATTTATTGTCATTTTGTGTCGAGATGCAGACTGCTGGCTGCACCTTTTTTAAATCTGACATATTAACGTTCCTGCTTTTGAATCATAATGTCCAATTTTAAAAGTGAAGGAGGCTCTTCCTGGCTGCAAGTGTAATCACTTGCAGCCAGGAAGAGCCTCCGTCTGAATCCTTGTATTGTAGTATCGAGGACCATTTCCGTGATGTCAAACTCCCGACTGTAGCATGTTTAGCGTTTCTGGCTCCGGGCCGCCGTGACGTCTTCGCCGCATATTTCCAGCAGCTCCAGTTTGATATGAGAAATCCTCCACAGTGTGCCGAATACCAGTGAAACACTAAAGCTATTGTCCTGCTTATACACACACACACACACTGAAGGTCATGGATCTGTATGAATGTTTGTTTGCGTGTCTAAAACAGTCGGGTGGTTCTTATCACTTGTTTGTGTGTGAGTCCAGTTTCCTTCCAGAGGTCAAGCTGAGTTCATTCATGTGTCATTTTCAGTTCATGCGCTCTGACCCGACTGCTGCAGAGAAAATGTCCTCCTCGTGTGTCGAGATGGGCTCGTTTATTTCAGTTTGTTTTAGTTTGACATTGATGGTGCCATTGGATTTAGTTTGAGTCCTTTGCTGGAAACACAACGAGAACATGACTCATAACTTGCATGCATCTGACTCGGCCCTTTTTTAATAATACAGAATATCCAAAAAAGAGAAAACAGACGCCTCATGTGAGCTGTAAGTCATCATCTGGGCAACAGAACTGGGATCAGACGTTGCAGCAGATATCTTGTGTCACGGTATCGGAATCATTATCTCCAGGAAAAGTTGGAAACGGTGAGAGAAATGAGTTCAAAGTCTACGGATTGGAAATTGCAGAAGATTTAAATGGGTTTCAGGGCGCGTGTCATCAGCCTGCGTTGACCTTTGACCTTCACTGCTGCACACTCGAAATGTTCATGGAGGAGAAACGTGTGTGTGTGTGTGTGTGTGTGTGTGTGTGTGTGTGTGAGACGCCCTCTCCTCCTTGTGCAACTTCCTCCTTTGACTTGGTTGTTATGGCAACTGAGCCAGAAGTTCAGCCAAGGAAACATTCTGACATACTATACAGACACACACACGTGTGTGTGTGTGTGTGTGTGAGAGCAGTAACACAAACCATCAGGCCTGTGGGATACAAACTAAGTTGTGTTGCAGACGGCAGGTGTCCTCTGTCAGACTGTCGTTCATCTCTGTGTGTGTGTGTGTGTGTGTGTGTGTGGGGGGGGTTACAGTGATTTAGATTTAGTCTGCTTTGTCAGACACAGGAAACCTCTCCCAAAACACACACACACACACACACACAATCGCACAAGCTTTCCAAGAACAATGAGCGAATGGGATAACACTCGCAGGAAACACGTCCACATCCAAACACACCTGCAGGACTCCAGATTTTGACAAAATAACTCAACGTCTCCTTACTGCCTTTTCACAGAGCTTTCGTCGTCCCCTCACGTTCTTCCTCGGTTGTCTAAGTTTTGCCTCGGTTGTCGTCATGTTTTCCAACTTCCATTCCTCTTCCGCTGACCCCTGATCTCTCCCTGTGTCTCTCCCAGATGAGCGCGAGGCGGTGCAGAAGAAGACCTTCGTCAAATGGGTGAACTCTCACCTGTCCAGAGTTTCCTGTCGGATCACCGACCTCTACATGGACCTGAGGGACGGACGCATGCTCATCAAACTGCTGGAGGTCCTGTCGGGAGAGAAACTGGTGGGTCTCGCCACCGTTTGTGCTTTTATTTTGAAAGGAGCGCAGAGGAAGGGAGGGCCTCGCACCTGAGCGGCAGGTTACAGTTAAAGGAACAGTTCAACATTTTAGGGAATGTTGTTCTTCAGATCTCAATGTTAAGAGTGTCTAATGTCGTCTTGATGAGACTAATTTAAATGTAATGCCTCAAAATCAACATTAAAAACTACAGCAGCAGAATGTTAAAAATGCACAAAGAGAAATTAAATGTGCATCTTCCCTAGAGCGCTGTAATCTATTTAAATATCAAATTAGTTTTATAAACCAGGAAACACCATGACTAAGAACATTTAAGGTACAAGCATTATTTTTTCAGGGTAAAAGCCTAATACCCATCACAAACTATCTGCCTTATAGTCTCTCTGAATTTGACTCTCAGACATTATAGATTAACCAGACAATTTCTACATCCTCTTCATGATGTGATGTATTTAATTCTTTAGAGGAATCATATTGCTCATTAATCAAGGCTTCAAACGCAGAACACCTTGTTCCAGTATATCATTATTTTCTTCAGCAGTGACCTTCCCTCTGTGGCTGCACACGACAAGCTGTTGGTCTCCAATCTCCAGCTCGTCTTATCGGGTTGTTTAAACACTGACTTTATGACTCTTACAATCATTAACTAGGAATCACCTCCCTCCCTCTCTCTCCCTGTCTCTCTGTCTTTTATAATATATAAACACATATAGTTATAATACATCTTATGGCTCCAGCAAGATAGCTTAAATAGACCTGTGCCTAGCTATATTTCTATATGTATTAATTAGCTAAGGAGATGCTGAGACTGTAAGTGTGTTTCCATCCACCCGTTTTTTTTATGTACATTTCTTATGTACAAAAAAGTTGAAATGCTCGTCTGAGCTGTACAAGTTAGTATCTGGATTAAAACAGAAACTGATTTAGTGAATCAATAAGGACGGAAATGAAGCAACCAACTGGAGATTATCTCCACCAGTACAGACACGAGTGTTCATTCATGTTTTAGTTTGCAGTTCCTTGAAATTCGGTTGAAATATGTGCAACATTTGAATGGAAACCTGATTTGTGGAGAGAAGCATTCATCCATGAAGCGTTTTGTAAATAATAAGCAACTTTCTGTAGTCTGACGAAGGAAAAATAGTCAATTGGTGATCATATCTGTGGTCCAAACGGTTTTAAACCAATGAAACGGACTCAGAGTGGCGTGTTGGTAGATGTAATCCTGTAACGCCTCTCCGTGCAAAAAGCAAATGCATTTAAAGACTTAGCATCCAGGAATTAGTCACAACCTGAAGTCTGGTCCTTTCTTTCAGACGATATGAAATAGGCAGCAGTATTCTATGTTTTCTCTCATAAATATGACTCATGGTCGCGTTTGTCATTAATTAAAGCTCCATTATGTCATAGTTCTTGTTTTGTTAGTGAGGTGGATGATAAACATGGTCATTAACCGTCCTGTTTACTTCCTGCTAGGTGGGTTTAAATAATTGGATAAAACATGAGATTTAATTAAAGTTGAGCTGCAGCAGGAACAGAAGCTCAGCAGTTGAATTAATTCAACTTTTCTCTTTTGTGGTGTTTTAGTTTTTTGGTTCCATTTTCCAAAGTGTTTAGTGTTGGCAATATTTAATGGATCAACAAAAGCTACAGAAGTCTGATTAGAAGTCTGATTCAGATTAATGTTGCTTATTTCTTTATTGTTATTAGGTTTTGATCACAATAGTGAGAGTTTCATTTGATTTCATGCATTGATAAGATGAAGGAAATGTTTTTTTTGGTGTGAGTTTTCTCGCGTGTGTGTGTGTGTGTGTGTGTGTGTGTGGCTGCTGACGGATGTTCGTGCAGAGATACAGTTACTGCCAGTCTGCCGTCAGCATGGCAACGGGAATACATTACAGTTGAACTGGTTGAGCTCTGTCTTCCAACCAGGGTGTCTGCAGCGCTTGGAAAAATGTTTAAAAGTAATGGAAGTCATTTCATTTCCTCCACAAAAAAAAAAGACATTTAGAAGGTATTAAATGTTGCATCTTATCTTGGCTGCTGAAGGCTGTAATGTTAGTGATCAAATGTTCCTGTGTTTCAGGAGACCTCTAAACGTAACTAGTAGGATTGTTGTGCCGGTTTTAGTCAAACACTCTCAGTACTGCAGAAAAGAATCGTTTAACTGGTTGGCTAATCAATCCATCAGTTTTATGTCGCTACGTCATGTTGATAGATTCATTATATTGTAGGAACTAGTGTTATATGCTGCTGGGAAGGACTGAAATATGTGATTCAATAAATAAGTCCAGGTCATGTCGTCCTCACTGGTTTCCATCATCCACCCAGGATCATGACCGCATTAAATTTTATTCTGAGTCTAAAAAGTATTACATTTAACTTGTTGAACCCTGTAGAAACCCTACCCTAATGTGTCCACACACACACGCACACACACACAGAGCATTTAAACTCGCTCAGACGGTCGTGATTTCACCCCCCCGCCTTGTGACTTCCAGCGCTACGAGCCAAACTCCCCTCGTCTTCTTCTTGGCCGTCTCTCTTCAACTCTTCTCTCTGCTGTCATCCGGCCTTTTCACAAGCTGTCAAACACACACACACACACACACACACACACACACACACACACAAAGAGAAAACACAGATGCAGTCAGCCAGGAATGTATACTCCTTTTTCTGATTATTTTACATTAATGTTATACTTTATTTATTGTGTTATGTACGGTTGTTCTCCGCCAGAGACTCTGTGACATTTTGGTTGCTCGCGGAGGAGGAAGTGAGGGGAGGAAAAGATGCCGAGCGTAGGAAAAGAGACGGGACTGATGTGTGGAATTGAAGAGGAGGGAAAAAGGGATATTGAAATAGAATAAACCCGAGAAGCAGAGCGATGGTGAAGTGGTGAGCGGGATGGACGGAGGGAACAACAGTGGGAGACGGCGTGAGTTGTGAAAGGAGTCATTGAGTAACTCTGAGGGTTTACATGCAGCCAAAACGCCTCCAGGAGCTGCAGAAGAATCTGAGAGCGAGCGGCTGCTTCCGCACTGCAGAGGCCGGATTTAAAGGCTCCTTCGTGTTGTTCTTTATATCCATAGATAGTGTGACTGTTGCATTAATGTGGAAGCAACAATTTACTGGTGTAATTGGTTGAGGTGGAGCTGTTTGGTGGCATCATTTGTTTTGTGTGTTAAATCTCAATTTGTAAAGAATCCAGTAAATAACGGATATTGGTTTCCAAAATGTAGAGATAGACGTTTAAAGTGGCATTAAAGTACCACATTGTTTCTTCTTTTGTACAGTTTTTGAGTAAATGTGCGTACTTACTTTTCCACCACTGTTCATGTAGTTTTTATTGAACAAACAGGAAGAAATAGTGTATTTCTTTGGGACTATTGTCACTTAGTTTTTGGACAACAATGGTGCTCTATGGCACAGAGGGAGGAGATATCACGCTTTGATACACACACAATACTCGTTAGACATTTAGTTACTTTTTCAAGGGATTTGCAAGAAAGATATGGCCAACCTTTCACTGCCGGAGCAAACCAAAAAAGTCTCTCCGACGTCGAAAACACTTTAACCAAAAAGAGAGAAGCCCACCTCTGTACCCGACATGACACAGCATGACCGTTCGGTCTGAAGACGGCTAAAAGCACCAAACAGCGGATGGAAGCAAAACGATGTTTGTTTGGCTTTCACGGCCCAAAGTGGTGACCCCTGAATCTCTGTGTGGCTTCATGGATTTGTGACTGCAGCAGACAACAGTCCAAAATATCTCTGGTTTGAGTCCAGATCCTGAACCACAGAGAGACTTTTAGCCGGCTGGTGTTTGTGTGTCCGTGTGAGGAAAAGCAAAGACAGCAGTGTTGTTGTTGGCCGCGTTGGACGGAGGACGTGTGGACGCTGCTCTGACAGCTCTGACATTTATTTTATTGTGGTTATTTATTATTACTATGTTTTTGTTTTATTTATATTTCAAACATCACCCCTAAACATGTCGGTGTCGTCCAAGGGACTCGTCTTCAGCCGTAGACCACCAGCAAGAGGCAACGTCATCAAACACAGAAAGATATAAAAGACGAAACATTTCTGACAATTTTAAAAAAAGTAAGAAAAAAAGAGTTTCTGGCCTGAAATAAAGACTGTCAACTGAGGTCAGAAACGTTCATTTTACTTCTATATAAGCTGAATATGGATAACGAATGTATAAAATAAAGGTTTCCTCATCTTTTTACAAAACTTTGAGGAAACTTTATGAATTATACCATCAAACAAGCAGCTTGCTCGGTGACTCTCGGGTGAGGATACGAAGCAGAAACGGAGAGGAAGCAGTTGAAGTTAGTTTGATAATCACCAGCTGGTCACACCTGTCCCCAGCACAGACTGAGTGACGTTGAAGTTAGTTTAATAAAGTTGGATATTGACCAGATAGACTTGTATGTTATTGTTATTAGATCTGCATTAATTGCATCAGCGCTCTGCTCCTCCAGAACTTCCTGTGGCTTTAATCCTCCATGCGTCACTCGGACAGAATACAGAGGCTGCTTAAAAAAACAGATGCGCTTTAAAACAATGTGCTCTCATGAATGACGTTGAGGCCTCGTAGCGCCCAATCATATAATAGCTCAGATGTGTCCTCGGGGAAACTCTTCAACAATGGAATAGAATTCAAACGGCATTCATTTCCATTGTATTCTTCTTAATAATTCCACTTCATATCTGAGGAAATGTTGAACCGCCTGCAATACATTTAATCTTAAATAAGGTGTGTAAATGATTTACAGGCGTCTCTTTTACAATGTAAGTCTATGGTTAACAAGTAAATCTTTTTGTGTTGTAATTCCACCGTTTGGTCCCTAAAGTTTGCCTTAAAGTCCGGTGCTCTTCCTGCAGGCTTCAGTAACATGACTCCAACATTAATGTATCAATATTTTAATACGGAATTATAATATATAAGGGTCCTTCTGCAGAATGAGTACTTTTCATACTTTGAAGTACATCTCGCTGATAATACTTAATGTTTTTTTTCTTTTGCTGAAGTTGCATTTTGAATACGCAACTTTTTACATTGCTGCATTAGTACTTTTACTTAAAGGAAGCATCCGAGTTGTTTTTACCTGAACACCCTGGTGTTTCTCTTCTCTCACCTTCAGTTGAGTTCCTGTTGTTGTTTACTGATTGTTTGTTGTGCAACTGCAGCGCCGTCAGACATCTGTCTGATGCACGACTGAAGCTCTGCAGTAAAGTAGGTTATCGCAGTGTGGAATCCCTCCACTGTAGTAATAATAATCATATCTGACTGCTCTTCATTCATCATATTTCATTCAGTCTGCTGGAAAACCTCACTGGCACTCAGAGGTGATGCCGACACTTCCTGTCTGTCAGCACGGTTCCATCTCAGGGATTTTTCTTTCTGTATTTGTTTGTGCACATCTCACCTTTTGCAGCTTTGCTTTTCTATCTCTCCATTTATAACAAAGGTCACTCACTGCCCGTCAATAACTGACGTACGGTCAGTAAGATGTTGTTTTGCCTGACTGAATCGATGGACTTTCTGAGGGTGTTGGAGGTTTATAGATGTGTGCAAATGTCTATTTTTAACACGAAGCAAGTCGACTCTTGAGGAAAATATTCTGTTGTTGATTCTGTGGTGACTCTCTCAGAGAGCTTGGTGACGATTGCAGGAATACAAATATGTCATACAGCATAAATCAGATCCAGAAGACATCACACACATGTTCAATTCAATCACAATAATATATAGTCTAGAAATTAAGAAACAATTCATTAAAGTTTATATATCAGATTTTCAGATCTTCACGTCTACAACTACATTTACAAAATTACTCTTAAAGCCTATGTGAATTGTAAACTGCAATATGGAATATACTTTTACCGTCACCTTTCTCAAGCTTTTGAGACAAAACTTCATTAAAAAAACTGAAAATTCATCTAGCATTAAACATTTTTATTATCTGTAAACCGGAATATTTCAGGGTTCTGTGAAGAGATGGTTTTCACAGCCATACTGGTCCTTACTTACAATTTAACATCCTTGTTTTCTGGTGGTTTCAGTCAGCAGTAACATTTGGTTCATGTCCGTAGTTTTGCTTAACACATGTAAGAGATTTATGAGCTAAGATAGATATGTTGCTTTAAGTATTTACAACAGTTTTATTGTTTAATGGATGCATCTACTGAGATTAAAACAGGATATTATTGTTTGCATCCCAATAATATATAGTCAAAGTTGCTCTATTGTAATAATAAAAACAAAACACTTAAAGAATGAGAGTCTGCAGCTGTTTTCTTCTTTCGACAACAGGAAGCAGTGCACGGTTCCTGGTTTTTTTTTTGGAAGCCGTAAATAAACTGAGATGTGTTTTTGTTTCAGCCCAAACCCACCAAGGGCCGGATGAGGATCCACTGCCTGGAGAACGTGGACAAGGCTCTGCAGTTCCTGAAGGAGCAGAGGGTCCACCTGGAGAACATGGGCTCCCACGACATCGTAGACGGAAACCACCGCCTCACCCTGGGGCTCATCTGGACCATCATCCTGCGCTTCCAGGTAAGAGGCAGCCGCGCAAGTTTGCATCCCATGATGACGTGAATGGGCTCGGGGGCATCGGCTGAAAGCAGAAGGCTGCGTGAGTGATGTGGGTTGCTTGATCCATCACCTTCCATTTTAATAAGGGGGCATTGGGCAATTTTTTATCTCGAAATGAGTCGAACAAATGGAGTTTGTCTGGGCCGTGATCTTCTTGGAGTAAATCAGCAACTGGTATATTGTTGCATCCCCAAAAATAGTGGAACGAACACACTGTCACAGCTCAGATGGGACATAAATGGCAGATGCCAGAGACCCTTTATTCCTATTCATTATTTAGCATTTAAAAAAGTTGAAACTATTGCTATCCTAGTATGCCCCTAATCAAGGGTTTCCTCTTCTATTTTTCGCTTTGCGTTATTGTGCTATTTTGTATCCCTAAATGAATCAAATAGTCAGTTATATTCTAATTAAGGAGTCCACTACTTATGTGTGGCCTTTCTCTTGGCAGTTAACCTACACCTGTATGTTATAGGCTGCTGTTACTATTTTGGATCCCACTCAAATATACACATCTAAAATGTGGCATTACTTTTAACGTCCAAATGACCGAATGTCACAAAAATATTCTAAAAATGCTGTGATATTTGTCTCTCCCATCTGAAGTCATTTGCTTATTGTGAAATGTTCAGTTTCCTTTTGCATCCCCAAATAAGTTTAACACATAAGGTAAAACAGGGGACTATTAACTTTAATAAAGTGTATCTAATAATTGGCCACACTGTTAAGTTGTTAATCATAAAATAAATCATCATTAAACCATTTTTAATTAAAAGATAAACGTCCACGTTTATTTCTCCAGAAATGAAAGCAGAATGTTAAATCCTTTATAATCCTAAAAATGGGACATCTTTAATCAGTTAATGAAAGATTAAGAGTTGTAATTGTAAATGACTTAATATTTAACTGTTATTTAGATATTTCAAATGTATTTATTTCCAATGAGAAGACTGTTTAACCGCTCCCTCACTTAATTACGTCCCTGAGCTTTTTATTTCGTCAGCTTCAAACCCATTGATCTCTGTGAAAATGACCCCATTTAATGACGAAATCACACTCGTCATCTGCTGTCTGTCGACGGGGTTGTTGTGTTACTCGGGTGATGATGTCATCCTCAGGGACAGTGAACAGTTGGAAAGGATTTAGCTTTTATAAGCCGTGAGGATTAAAAAAACCTCTTTTTAGTGGTTTTAAATCCTGCAGTGGGTGAAATGGAGCCGAGTGCAGATTGACTGCAGGACCTTTGTGTGTGTGTGTGCGTGTGTGTGTGTGTGTGTGTGCGTGTGCGCATGCGTGTGTCATATATGCCTCGGCGGTGTTGATTTTGCTGATTTGTGGCTCAGATGTGGCTCACGCTTCTATCAGGCTGACACTGATGGATGTCAATCAATGAAGGTGAGGTGTGTGTGTGTGTGTGTGTGTGTGTGTGTGTGTGCGCTCATTCTATCTTTGTGACGTATTATATTTTTAGACAGTTTGGAAATTGAGAGTTGTTTTGAGCATTTTAGGATAATTCCTGAATGTGAGGATGATTTTAGAAACTGGGGACATGTTTGGACAGGGAGAACAGTTTAAGAAGATGTTATGAAAGTGCAGCCATTTTTCTTTTGGATCAGTTTTGGAAAAGCTTTGACACTTTTGTAAAATATGTATGTATACCCATATTTATAAAGTGAGACCGTTTTGGGCAGTGAGGACACGTTTAGAAAATATGCACGTGCTTGGAAAGTGAAGAGCTAAGAGTCGGGTTCAAGGGAAGAGTGAGAGTGTGTGTGTGTGTGTGTGTGTGTGCGTTGATGTGAGGAGTGTTGACAGTGATTTGTGCAGACGGGTAATGCATCATGCCAGTGATGGACCTCACTCACGACACGTGTATGCCTGTACGAGTGAAAAGACATTTATTATTTATTTATGATTTATTTATTTATTTCGGGATGCCATAATGTCTGTTTTTATACTGTTGCTCTTAATCTTCTTACATGGCATGTGTGCAGTTTTTATTTTAAATAAACCCTTTAATGTCGAATCCTTTCTCTCACTAAGAGTGTGTTACATCGGTACCTACTCTTTCTCTCACTAAGAGTGTGTTACATCGGTACCTACTCTTTCTCTCACTAAGAGTGTGTTACATCGGTACCTACTCTTTCTCTCACTAAGAGAGTGTTACATCGGTACCTACTCTTTCTCTCACTAAGAGTCCTTTACATTGGTACCTACTCTTTCTCTCACTAAGAGTCCTTTACATTGGTACCTACTCTTTCTCTCACTAAGAGTGTGTTACATTGGTACCTACTCTTTCTCTCACTAAGAGTGTGTTACATCGGTACCTACTCTTTCTCTCACTAAGAGAGTGTTACATCGGTACCTACTCTTTCTCTCACTAAGAGAGTGTTACATTGGTACCTACTCTTTCTCTCACTAAGAGTGTGTTACATCGGTACCTACTCTTTCTCTCACTAAGAGTGTGTTACATCGGTACCTACTCTTTCTCTCACTAAGAGTGTGTTACATTGGTACCTACTCTTTCTCTCACTAAGAGTGTGTTACATTGGTACCTACTCTTTCTCTCACTAAGAGTGTGTTACATCGGTACCTACTCTTTCTCTCACTAAGAGTGTGTTACATCGGTACCTACTCTTTCTCTCACTAAGAGTGTGTTACATTGGTACCTACTCTTTCTCTCACTAAGAGTGTGTTACATCGGTACCTACTCTTTCTCTCACTAAGAGAGTGTTACATCGGTACCTACTCTTTCTCTCACTAAGAGTGTGTTACATTGGTACCTACTCTTTCTCTCACTAAGAGTGTGTTACATTGGTACCTACTCTTTCTCTCACTAAGAGTCCTTTACATTGGTACCTACTCTTTCTCTCACTAAGAGAGTGTTACATCGGTACCTACTCTTTCTCTCACTAAGAGTCCTTTACATTGGTACCTACTCTTTCTCTCACTAAGAGAGTGTTACATTGATACCTACTCTTTCTCTCACTAAGAGTGTGTTACATCGGTACCTACTCTTTCTCTCTCTGTGTGCTCCTCTCAGATCCAGGACATCAGCGTGGAGACGGAGGACAACAAGGAGAAGAAGTCGGCTAAAGATGCTCTGCTGCTGTGGTGTCAGATGAAGACGGCAGGGTGAGAGTCCGCACACAAGTTTGAAAAATCAGTTCCTCACGTCTGCATTTCTAGATTTTGAGTGCGTCTCCAAACTTCAGACTACATTTCCCATCAGCCTCGTTGCCGACTGTTTTTTTTGTTGTTGTTTTTTTTCAAGCTTTAACTTGTGGATGGTGGACATCAACCAGAATCTTTAAAAGCTTTAATTCTGTCGAGGCTGATGACAGTCCCCGAAGTGATGGCCACCATTACTTTAATTTTCTGACACGCCTCAATTAAATGTGATGTGACGTGGAAAAGACAAACGGAGCGCCATTAAATACCGTTTTCAGTAGCGACATGAGAACCTGACGAGCTGTGATTTCATCTTCCTGTCCAGATATCCAAATGTCAACATCCACAACTTCAGCACCAGCTGGAGAGACGGGATGGCCTTCAACGCCATCATCCACAAACACAGGTACTGCTGCTACTACTACTACTACTACTACTACTACTACTGCTACTACGACTACTCTTCTACACTATGTGAGCATTTTACGGATTCCAATGAAAGGAAGTCGCTGGACATCCATAATAATGTTCATTTGGGACAGAATGTGAGTGAAAGCACTTTATTTTATTGTCCTCATACAGGCAGATGTTTGTAACATCTTTCCAAGTGTTCAGTCAACCTTTTTTATACGTTTTACACAAAGTAGCTGTAAAGAGAAACTTTCTCATCACAACCTTTTTTGTTATCCCCAAACACAAATCCAGCGTCACGTCATTCCTCATGTTCTGCTGCACCACTGCAGACAGGCTTCTCTTTAATAACGGCAGAGCCTCAGCTGATCAGTCAGCAGGCTGTTTCCCTCAAACCAAACTCAGACTAAAATCATGTCTTTATGCACTTTACAGTATGTAATATTAAGAAAAGTCACGCAGCAGATTGGAGGGGAAAAGAGATTTGACTGAAACACTGTTTTATAAGCTGTGTCCAATATGTTGCCCAGCAACATACTAAATAACAAACAAATTGTGTAAATAATAAATTTCTATCAGAATCTCCACCATCATTTTGTCCCTGGAGAAATGTGACAGAAAGCACAATTGTCAACTGAATTATAAATAAATAAAATATCATAATCCAAGTCATTAAATCCCTTTTAGAGTCGTCCTCTTTCGGGGGAACTTGTCCTGGCTACAGCTCAGATTTCAACCTGATTTCTATTTTTTTAATTTTATTGATCAATTACTAAGTTTTTAATGTGGTTGTTGTTGTCTTCAGACCGGATCTGATCGACTTTGATAAGCTAAAGAAATCAAACGCTCACCACAACCTGCAGAATGCTTTCAACCTGGCCGAGCAACACCTGGGCATCACCAAGCTGCTGGATGCCGAGGGTGAGGGAGGACACGCACACACACACACACGCACACACACACAGACACGCACACACACATCTACCTGGATGTTTATATAGTATGCTATCTGATCTTTGACCCTGTGTGTGTGTGTAGACATCAGTGTGGACCACCCTGATGAGAAGTCCATCATCACCTACGTGGTGACCTACTACCACTACTTCTCCAAGATGAAGGCGCTGAAGGTGGAGGGGAAGAGAATCGGCAAGGTGAGCAAACGCCTCCCAACAACTCAGCAGACATTAGAGGACCATGATGCTGCTGTTGCGGTATTAAACATGTTTCCTCCTCCTCCTCGCGTGTCATTTCAGGTTCTGGACAACGCCATCGAGACGGAGAAGATGGTGGAGAAGTACGAGTCTCTGGCGTCGGACCTGCTGGAGTGGATCGAACAGACCATCATCATCCTCAACAACAGGAAGTTTGCCAACTCCCTGGTGGGAGTCCAGCAGCAGCTGCAGGCCTTCAACACGTACCGCACGGTGGAGAAACCACCAAAGTCAGTGAACATGCATAACCACAGTCTGATATTGTGTTTTAACACTTTTACTCCCAAACTCACCGTCGGAACGGCAAAACCGTCCAAATCTGAGCAGAAATGTCGGTGATGTTTCCTGAAAAGAGTCGGAGCCGATCTCGTTGGAAAAATATTTCTTACCAACAGCTGCAGGAAGAAAAAAAATAAGAAACTTTTTTCTTTTTTGTAAAACTTTTTTTAAGCTTTTTGTAATCATGAGGATTTTTTTTGTTAGGCCAAAACACAACTGTCCTCCTCACCACCGTCAAGCTTAAACAATACAATTAGTTATTAGGAAAAGATTTCACAAAATATTCACCAATGTATTAAGTTTGAACAAATAAGCAAAACTCTTGTTTACTTGGATCTTGAAACATGAATGAGACACGACAGTCTATGACTTGATGCCTTCATGAAAAAAACGCATTTCAATTCATATTTAGCATAAATTTGTTGAACGTGTGACAGTTTTAGATTTTTCTCTGGTCATTTTTTAGGTTTCAGATTGTGTTCTTTTATTAGACTTCATTATATAGCTCACGTTTTCGTCATTTTAACCTTTTAAATGAAACCAAATGTCTGAAAGTAAATCTTCAAATAGTGTAATATTAATAGTGCGTGTTTGTGTGTGCAGGTTCACGGAGAAGGGGAACCTGGAGGTTCTTCTGTTCACCATCCAGAGTAAGATGAGAGCCAACAACCAGAAGGTTTACACTCCTCGAGAGGGAAAACTCATCTCCGACATCAACAAGGTAAATTATCATCATGAAGATAACGACGTTAATTAAGTTGAGAAAAATCTCAAATGTGTAAATCTCAAAGAACTACGTTAATTTGAAAAAGAAAGACGTTGTTAATGATGAGCACATTAACTGTCACATAAGTAAGAAAACAATACAATAATACTACCATCCTGCTATTAGAATCTTCACAACACTAAACATATTGATATTGATCTAACACCATCCTGTTATTAATCGTTTGTGGAGCCGTTTTACTGATATCGTGTGCGTTTGTTTTAGGCGTGGGAGCGTCTGGAGAAGGCGGAGCACGAGCGCGAGCTGGCTCTGAGGACGGAGCTGATTCGTCAGGAGAAGCTGGAGCAGCTCGCGCGGCGCTTCGACCGCAAAGCCGCCATGCGAGAGACGTGGCTGAGCGAGAACCAGCGGCTGGTCTCCCAGGTAACGCACACTTCAACATTACCAGAGTCTCGGGTCCTAGAAAATAAGTTTACTTTATTATATTGTAAAGGCGCAAAAAAATATTATTCCTAATACAAGTCTTGATGATAATAATAACAATATCTTGTCCATCTGTTCCTCTATCCTTTCTTTGTGTCCTCCCCTCCCTTTCTTCTCTCCTCTCTTTGTTTCCTTTCCTCTGTCCTGTCCTCGTTTTTGTTTTCCTCTCGTTGTCTCCTATTATCTCCATATTTTCTCCACCTATTGTTTCTTTTCTGGTCTCCTCTTCTTGTTTCCTTTCCTCCGTCCTCTCCTGGTTTTCTGTCCTCTTCTTGTTCTTCTTCTTTCCTCTCTCCTCTTCTTATCTCCTTTCTTCTCTCATTGTTTCCTTTCCTTCTCCCTCTTCTTGTCTGCTTTCCTCTCTCCTCTCCTTGTGTCCTTTCCTCTGTCCTCTTCCAGGATAACTTTGGATTTGACCTCCAGGCCGTAGATGCTGCTACTAAGAAACATGAAGCCATAGAAACGGACATTGCCGCCTACGAGGAGCGAGTTCAGGTCAGTTCATCGCAGCTTTAGATTGAAGAAGTATCCATTATTATTACTTTATTGTTGTTCATTTCTTTAGATGGAAAAAAAACATTTCAGGTCAGAATAAATAGTAATGATATAAATCAAACTTTATCATTTGTTATATTTTAATCAGGTAGCTCTCATGGTTTTATGTTATGTAACTGATGCCTTACTTTTATAGCTTTTTAGGATGAAAACAATGAATGACATGGTGTGGATGAAAGTTGAAATGTTTTTTGTGGTTTTCCTTTGATGTCCATCCATCCCTCTCTCTCTCTCCCTGGTGCAGGCGGTCGTTTCCGTGGCGAGGGAGATGGAGTCTGAGAATTACCATGACATCAAACGCATCACGGCCAGGAAGGACAACGTGATCCGGCTGTGGGAATACCTGCTGGAGCTGCTGAAGGCCCGCCGGCTGAGACTGGAGCTGACCCTGGGTCTGCAGAGGGTCTTCCAGGAGATGCTCTACATCATGGACTGGATGGACGAGATGAAGGTATGGAAGGAGGACGCAGTCAGATTTATGATTTTCTTTTTCTTTCTTTTTTTTACTGTTATTTTTAGGCAAAGTTCTTGTTCTTCAGTCGGGGTTATTACAACTTTTAAACACTTACACATTCAAGAGGGTTGGTCTACATTCAATAGAGTTTTTTGTTTTGTTTTTTTTACCTAAAAGATCAAAGAAAGATTCTGGTTGTTGGACTGAAACTACAAAATAACTAAATATTAAAACTTTTCAAACATCGCCAGAGCAGATAAAACCTTGAACTGTAGTACGTTGATTTTCTCTTGGATTATTAGTTGGTCTGGTGAGGTGAACTGAGAACATTTGGTTGTGGAAGAGGAAAAAAGAAAAGACACATTTATGGTCCAGCAAATTTGTCTGAAAATCAGATCTCTCTGTGAAAAGCAACGTAGAATCTGAATCGGTGTACCGCCAATTTATTGGGGTTATAATCCTGCTCGTCTCAATCATTAGAGGATGCTCTGACCTTTGACCCCGGCCTCTCCTCTCCCTGCAGATGATGCTGCTCTCTCAGGACTATGGGAAACACCTGCTGGGTGTGGAGGACCTGCTGCAGAAACACGCTCTGGTGGAGGCCGACATCAGCATCCAGGCCGACAGAGTCCGAACCGTCAACCGCAACGCTCAGAAGTTTGCCGACGACATGGACGGTGAGACATTTTAGATTTATTATCACTCTATTTAGCTGTTGGTCTTTCAGAGAGAAATGGATGAGCGTGATGGTAATATTTCCTCTCCCCCTCCTCAGGTTATAAGCCTTGTGATCCTCAGATCATCAGGGATCGGGTCGCTCACATGGACTTCTGCTACCAGGAGCTGAGTCAGCTGGCGGCTGAGCGGCGAGCTCGCCTCGAGGAGTCCCGCCGCCTCTGGAAGTTCTTCTGGGAAATGGCCGAAGAGGTTTTTATTATTACTCTTATTCAAATTATTGAAAGTAAACCCGGCAACTAAATAAAAAATGTCTGTCAGTTTGTTTTTTTATTCTCTTTTTTGGCTTTCTGACAAGAAATTGCTGAACATTTTGCTGTCCACCTTTTTTTGTTATAATCACTTCACTCTGTGCTTTAGTGCTGAACCAAAATGGCCGAATGTTGGGCTGTAACTAAGAACTTTTTAAGTCTGCTTCATCTTAATTAGAAGTGAGTTTGTTGTGCGGCGTCGTAACCGAGGCCTGAATGTGTCTGCGGTCTGCAGGAGGGCTGGATCAGGGAGAAGGAGCAGATCCTGTCCTCTGAGGATTATGGGAAGGATCTGACGGGAGCGGTGCGACTGCTGAGTCAGCACAAAGCCTTCGAGGACGAGATGAGCGGGCGAGCCATCCACCTGCAGCAGACCATCAAACAGGGCGAGGAGCTGGTGGCCAACAACCACTTTGGAGCCGACAAGATCAAAGAGCGCAACCAGGACATCCAGGTACGCTTTAAAAACGTCTCCGAACATCTCAATATTTAACTTTAAGGCTTAAAATGAAGTCTTTAGAGGGCTTTAGATTTAAATGACGACAAGTAGGCTAGCTTCAATGGAATAGAAGTCCACATATTGCATTACTTCCTAACACCTTGCCTCCTTCATTTCCTTGCTTCCTCCTCTCTCTGTAGGAGCAATGGGCGGCTCTGGAGCGTCTCTCTGCCGTCCGCAAAGCTCGCCTGGAGGAGGCCTGCAACCAGCACCAGTTCCAGGTGAAAACACTTTTCCTACTGCACGTTTTCGTGGTTTCTCGCAGGAATTTGGATTGGATTTCACATTTGCGGTTTCAGTGCGTCTTCCACCTTATGTTATTGAGTTATTTCTAGTTATCTAGCAGCCAGAAAGACAGTCATATTTACGGCTACAAATATTTTGACTTGAAAGCATGTATTCATTTTCTGCTAATGCAACATATAATAGTCTGCAGGATACATGTGGACACTTTAGAAAATATAGTTTTTGATTATATTCAACTTTCGACTTTCTCCCCGCAGGCCGATGCCGACGACATCGACACGTGGATGCTGGACGTGCTGCGGATCGTCTCCAGCGTGGACGTCGGCCACGACGAGTTCTCCACTCACGCTCTGGTGAAGAAACACAAGGACGTGGCCGAGGAGATCGGCAGCTACCGGCCCGTCATCGAGGCCCTGCACGAACAGTCGCGCACGCTTCCGCCCGAGAAGGCCAACTCCGAGGAGGTGAAGCTCGGCTAGACGCAACACTGGAGCAGCTGGAGTCTAAAATAAGAGCGGGGAACGAGATCCTCTTCAATCAGCTGACGTTTTTTTGGTGTGCGTTTGCAGGTTCAGACCCGGCTGGCGGGCATCGAGGAGCGCTATAAGGAGGTGGTAGAGCTGACGCGGCTCCGGAAGCAGGCGCTGCAGGACGCTCTGGCGCTCTACAGGATGCTGAGCGAAGCCTGCGCCTGCGAGATGTGGATCGACGAGAAGGAGCAGTGGCTCAACAGCATGGACATCCCCGAGAAACTGGAGGACTTGGAGGTCGTCCAGCACCGGTGAGGGTCACGACGCACGGGTTTTGGTGCATGTCGGGCAACTTTTGTGAACCAGGAAGTGTGGGTTTACTGCGTGTTGCCATCTTTATTAGTTTCTCCTTAAAGAAACCGTTAACCTGCTGGATATCGTCCGCGGTGAACAGCAGTTTAACTTAATCTGAATAGAATAAATTCACGCAAAACATTTTGGTTTCAATCCAAAAAGCAGTGAGTTTACTATGTGATCAGTGCAAGAAGACAAACGACAACAAACAAAAACCCGCCAGTCAGAAACTTAATTGTTCCCCTAAAGATTCTCCAATCGAAGCGTCCGTTAAAGGAGGACGCTTTGTCTATAAAATGTCAGAGAATAGTGAAAAATGTCCATCACGATGTCATGAATCTCAATCAATCTGTGATTGATGGACTAAATGTGTCGGTTCCACTCGCACAAGCCACCGCCGAACGTTTTCAAACTGTCCCTTCTACCTGAGAGGAGCAAATCAATCATTTAGTGGATTCACTAAATTATTAGAAGAAATGTAAAACAAATTATTTGTTTTTCATCAAATCCAGTTTTAGCTGGTTGGTGTTTTAGATGCTGCACAGAGAGAGACTGTCAGTGAGACTGTGGGAACTGTGTGTGTGTGTGTGTGTGTTAGAGTGCGGTTACACAATTCGTTCACAGAAGGCTCTGAAGCTGGTTTTCAGCCACTTGTCTCCAGATTGTTTGACCACAAAGCCTCACATGGATCCTTTCCCAGGCGCTGGTTAACTGTGTGTGAACAGAAGCAGCTTTCAGCTGAAAACGCTTCACGCTGACCTCACTTCTATTTTTTTCCTATAAACAACGTCATGAAACCTGTTGAACATATTTTTTTTACATTCATAAAGATCTTTGCTTCTCAACCAGAGCTCAATACAGAAAGATCAACACCGCTTGCATATGTAACAGTCAATGTCAGTAGGGACATTTATGATGGATTTTTTTTAACGCATAAAAAGTTTTCATTGTGCAGGACTGCCAGGAGGCTGGTTTGAACACAACTGGGAACTTTAGTTGCATGTCGACTCTGTACTGCATACTTACAGTAATACATAATAATAAATAAGGAAGTAATAAAAGGGTAAAAAGACTCCAAAAATATTTAAAAAAACACAAGCAACACTTGGGTATTTTAAAGTGTGTTACTGATGTAACTCATCACTTTATTAAACATTAAAACGTTTGGATCATTTCCATGTTGATTACATGTAACTCACTTTCTCTCGTTGCAGGTTTGAGAGTCTGGAGCCGGAGATGAACAACCAGGCGTCCCGGGTTGCCGTGGTGAACCAGGTTGCTAGGCAACTGATCCACTGCGGACATCCCAGCGAGAAGGAGATCAAAACCCAGCAGGACAAACTCAACACCAGGTAATCTAACTGGGATTAAACCAGCTCGTATACTGGGATTAGCAGGTTTTTAACCAATATTGGAGATTATACTGGTCGATAAACTGGAAGTAAAGGGAAAACTAAACAACTATTTAACGGGGAACTAAATTTAGATTAAGAAGGGAAATACATTTTAATTAACATGTTATTTAGCACTGATTCGACAGACGATTAATATGTAATCAAACATAATTAGGTAATGAATTGGTATTAAGCAGCCGTCCCAATTGGGGTTAAACAGAATTTAACAGACATCATTGATTGAGCAATACTGGGATTTAAGTAAGATTTAAAGTGAAGTGAACTGGAATCAAACAAACTTAACTCATTTTAACCTACTTTGAGTAAAACTGAACAGCTAAAAGAAGGATTTAAATGAAAGATTAACTACCTTGCAATAAAAAAGGAAACAAACTGATGATTGGGTAACTAAATAGAATTAAACAGGCAATCTATCTAATCAGGATTAAACGGGTTGCTTAATTGAAATGTATGTCAAAGGAAAGTTAACTGATAAACGGGTAACTTTGATTACATGTAATATTAAACTAAAGTTTCAACTGTAAATACGATTTTAATAAGCTTAATAGTCAAATAAAGTTAAATTTCATGACTGAGTTGCTAAAAAAAGATGCAATTGAACGGGTTTGGTTAATGAAGATAAAGTAAGCAAGCGGTTATTAACCAGGTGACCCACCTGACGGGAACACAGCGTGTTTTGTTGCTGACGTGTCTCTGTCCCTCCAGGTGGAGTCAGTTCAGAGATCTGGTGGACCTGAAGAAAGACAGTCTGAGCTCCGCTCTGGGAGTCCAGAACTACCACCTGGAGTGTAACGAGACCAAGTCCTGGATCAAAGAGAAGACCAAGGTAAACCCGTCTGTCCTCCACAGCAGATGTTTCCATCCTGTGAGTTGTGCTAAAGAGAGACGTGACGCAAAGACGCAGCGTGAGGTCAGAGAGACGGGTGCTCTGAAAACAACAGGGAGCCGGTTATTGTTTTTGTGCACCAACACCGTCAGCAGTTAAAGCTGCAGCAGCAACTGTGGCACACGGGTCACCGAGCCAATTAAGGTACAAAAACCACTTAAAATCCCACTTCTTCTCAGAGTCTTAACTCTGAGCACACGACATGATGACCATATCTCTGGATTCGGATGATATTGTGTCGTCTCCACGCTACTAATTGTCCATAAACTTGCATAGAAATTACAGAAAAAGACGCTGCTTACTGCAGAACTTGCCTGAGAAATCATCACGTTTTTAAGTTTTCTTCAGGATCAAAGGTGTGTGTGTGTGTGTGTGTGTGTGTGTGTGTGTTCATGAGTACGATGCAAACAGGAACAGCCAAGAGTTCATTCTGCACTTTTAATGGTGACAGTTTGACATAATATGATCAAATACAGAGGCTTAAGATGGAACCAAGCTCAAATTATAGCCCACAGCAACGTGATTATCCCAAAGACTGATAATAGGAGTGACAAAATCTCTAAATATTTGCAAATGAGTTGCACTATTAATCCTGGTTGAGGCTCAGAATGTCCCCTTCAGCATGGCTCTCCTTCACAATGGGGTTTCTGCACTTAAAAATACTTTTATTTACTGTAATTGAACTCCTCTCCTCCTGCAGGTGATCGAGTCCACCCAGGAGCTCGGGAACGACCTGGCCGGCGTCATGGCTCTGCAGAGGAAGCTGACGGGGATGGAGCGCGACCTGGCCGCCATCGAGGACAAGCTGGGCGACCTGGGCAAAGAGGCGGACCGCTTGGCCACGGAACACCCGGATCAGTCCGAGGCCATCAAGGGCCGTCTGGACGGGATCACGGGCGTCTGGGGCGAGATGAAGGTAGGGAGAGTACCCTGCAGTATACGATCAGGAGCACGAAAAGGTCTCTTTGGAGTCATCTTCTAACTCTGAATGTCTGACCCCTCCCTTCCGTTTTCTGTTTCCAGGACACCATGAAGAACCGGGAGGAGTCCCTCGGCGAGGCCAGCAAGCTGCAGCAGTTCCTGCGCGACCTGGACGACTTCCAGTCGTGGCTGTCGCGGACGCAGACGGCCATCGCCTCCGAGGACATGCCCAACACGCTGTCCGAGGCGGAGAAGCTGCTGACCCAGCACGAGAACATCAAGAACGAAATCCGCAACTACGAGGAGGACTACCAGAAGATGCGGGACATGGGCGAGATGGTGACGCAGGGCCAGACGGACGCGCAGTACATGTTCCTGCGGCAGCGGCTGCAGGCGCTCGACACCGGCTGGAACGAGCTGCACAAGATGTGGGAGAACCGGCAGAACCTGCTGTCCCAGTCCCACGCGTACCAGCTGTTCCTCAGGGACACCAAGCAGGCCGACGCCTTCCTCAACAACCAGGTAAAGCCGTGATGTCATCACGCTCCGCGCGCTTGTCGTCAGGTGATCTGACCACAGTTCTCTTATTTGTGGTAATACTGACTCACTGTGATGAGCAGATAAATCTCTGACTGGGCGTCCGTCCAGGCCAGTCTCTTTCTCACGCGCACACACACAGAGGCCCATTGCATGCTGGGATTGGCGCCAACCTCACCTGACCTTGTCCAGGATTAGCGGTGAAGGAAATGGATAGATGTAGAGCTGCAACAATTAGTTGATTAATTGACACACTGAGAATTAATCAAGGCGGATTTCCTGTTTTTCATTCTACCGTAATTATAAATAAATCCTTTATCTTTTGTGATTTAACTGTTTGTCGGACGAAACATGATATTTAAAATCACAGTGGACATATTTCAGATGACTTTCTGTCCCTCTCCTCTTGAGCATCCATCCACAGGACCTGACTTCTCACTTGAAGGTCAGAGGCTGCCACCAAGTGGTCAAAGTCCTTCATTGCAGCAACAAGTTTATACCGTTTAAATTGCTTTCTGTATGTTTTTTTTTACTTTACTTATATTTTTATTTTCAAAAGAAAAATACTTTTATTTAAATGCATACATACTCACAAATTACAGAAAAGATATTTCTGGTTTTCACTCCTAAATTTCATTCAATTCTCAGTTGTCCCTACCTGTAAAAAAATAACTCTAGTAGAAACATACAGAAATGTATTTTATCACCTGAACACGTTGCTGTAATGACACACTTTGTCCACTTGGTGGCAGCCTCTGACCTTCTTGAAGAGAAAAAGTTAGGGAACAAGAGGAGAAGTAATAAGTGATTGTTGTTCATGTGACCAACGAAGTCAAACAAACAGACGTCTGTGCGTTTGTGTCTCAGGAGTACGTTCTGGCTCACACTGAGATGCCCACCACTCTGGAGGGGGCCGAGGCCGCCATCAAGAAGCAGGAGGACTTCATGACCACCATGGACGCCAACGAGGAGAAGATCAGTGGCGTGGTCGACACCGGGCGCCGCTTGGTAACCGACGGCAACATCAACGCGGAGCGCGCCCAGGAGAAGGTGGACTCCATCGACCAGAGGTATTTAATTACTGACGTTTACATTGTGCAGTATTGGTCCGTGAGTGATTGTGAGAAAATCAATAAATGATCATTTTAATTTTCAGCAAGCTTATTTCTTCATTTCACATGACATAATTTTGACTTTTTAAACATCACAGATGAATCTATAATATAAATAGTTATTAGCCGCAGCCAATGTATAGGATATTTAATATATCAGATTAGTTTAACAGCAGCTTTAAAGGCTTAAGACTGTTATAGTTCAACTACTTGATGAATGATTTGATCATTAACACTTAATTACCTTCTTTTGAGCAAGTTATTGGTGACCCTGGCTTAAAATGTAGCTTTCATTATATCTGGAAGTATACAAATGTTCTAAATTTACAGGTAAAACTTGTATAAATTATAAAAATATTGATAATTGTCTCTCAGACACAAGAAGAACCGAGCGGCTGCCAGCGACCTGGTGTCGAGGCTGAAGGACAACAGAGACCTGCAGAGGTTCCTGCAGGACTGCCAGGAGGTAAACGACACACACTTCATATTAAAATCAATGCAGGAAGGCTGCAGTAACTCAGTTGGGGAGTGCCCGAGATAATTTGCTTGTCTGTGTGTCTTCAGCTGTCCCTGTGGATCAACGAGAAGATGCTGACGGCTCAGGACATGTCGTACGACGAGGCCAGGAACCTCCACAGCAAGTGGCTCAAGCACCAGGCCTTCATGGCCGAGCTGCAGTCCAACAAGGAGTGGCTGGACAAGATCGACAAGGTGGGAGGGGAGGAAAAGATGGAGGGGAGGAAAAGATGGAGGGCAGGGAGGACAGGGTTTTGCTTTTTGCAGCGAATTAAATGAGTTTATTACATTATGAATATGATGTACTTTGACCATCTTCCTACAAACAACACAGTCCAGCAGAACTGCCTGCAGTGACATTTTGTCGCAGTTTAATCTTAATAGATCTTTTCTATTTCCTCTTGAGCTTCCTCAAAGTAAAAAAGTAATTGTCTAAATTCATGAAGCTGTTTCTCTGTGGCTCCACCAAAATATGAGAAATATCTTTGTCCATTAGTTATTACATCTTGTCATATTTGGTGCATTTGGAAACTTTGAGAACATGAGTCTGTAATGATGGACCTGCCAAAACACTCTTTGTTAATGTTATCAACAAAACTAGTTGCTTTCTTTATATAGTATTTACAAACCAGTACTGTCTTTCAGGACGGGCAGGCGCTGATGGCCGAGAAGCCGGAGACGGAGGCCATGGTGAAGGAGAAGCTGGCGTCCCTGAAGACTATGTGGGAGGACCTGGAGTCGACCACCCAGACCAAGGCCAAGTGTCTGTTTGACGCCAACAAGGCGGAGCTGTTCACCCAGAGCTGCGCCGACCTCGACAAGTGGCTGGCCGGCCTGGACGGGCAGCTGCAGTCCGACGACTACGGCAAAGACCTCACCTCCGTCAACATCCTGCTGAAGAAGCAGCAGGTGAGGATCGCTGCACTTGTCCAGATCTTTACAGGAATCCCGCGTTGACACGAAGACGGAGAAGCGGATGGCGATCAAGTTGATGTTCTTTTCTAGTTTCTGATGCACAGAAGCGCTTCCTGTGTCAGTTTGACTTAAACTTCCTGTAAAGCCTCTCAGTTTGACTGCAGAGTTTCTCTTCCACTTTTCAGCTCTTTTTTTTTTACAATAAAAATAAAAATAAGTCTCACAGTCAAGACAGTAGACACTGAATGTGGATGTTAATTCCAAATATCTTTGGCTTGGGATCCCTTAAAGGGAATTCATGTCTATTTTTAATACAATACAGCCAGGCCCTTACTGTATGTACATACCAAAAAGAAAACAGTGATAGCTTTCTTGTCCATACTGGTACGACTTCACTGTCGGAGATGGAGAACAACATCCACCTTGTTTTGAGTAGAAACGTAAATCTGAAGATGATATGAGGCTTCAGCTGTTTGAGTTACACGCATCAACAATCTAGAGCAAGCTAATGTCCTAAATTAAGATAGGAAACATTAAAGATGCTAAACATCAACGTGTTAGCATGCTGCTGTCATACAGCCTCACAAAGCAGTTTGCATGACTAAGTCTTCTGCACAGTTCGTCCTCCTTTAAGCTCCAACTAAGCTTCAGAGATCATATAACTTGTCTGATGTGTTAGTTAAGACCCTGAGATGGTGTTTTAATTAACCTACGCACATAACTGTGCTTATACATTTCATTATTTTATATCGAAATGGACAGTGATAGATAATACCTGAATGCATTCCTGCACAGTTGTGAAATTCATTTTTGTTTTATTTCTGTGATCCAAAGCTCTTACATTCCTGAAGGGAAGCTCTTCAGTAATTTCTACATTTTTACACTGATGAAAGGAGTGAGTCTAACCTCCCTTTACATAATCCATCCACTGGCGCGCACACACACACACACGCACACTTTCATATCCACAAAGTCTTAGCTGTGCACACGCACTCACACACACGCACTCTTTCTCACACACTCCACTCACACAGCAGTTACGTAATCTCTCATTTGATGTTACGAGCCCACACTGAGTCTGAGAAATGTTCACTGTGTGTGTGTGTGTGTGTGTGTGTGTGTGTGTGTGTGTGTGTGTGTGTCTCCACCAGTAACAGAGATAATTGAGTGTGAAGCCATCTGAAGGATGATGTTGTTATTTTCAGTCTATTAGAGCAGCTTTACTTCTCTTATCATCCATCTTCTCTTGAGATATGTGCTGTAATTTCTTGTTTGTGTGTTAGTGTGGGAGAGAGATCAGTAGCAGAGTGTTTGATCTGTTATACAGTGAAACAGATGAGAGAAAGGATTCCTCTCCTCCTCTTCTTCCTCTCTGCTCTCATTTTATCCCAGACTCCACCTGTTTTTTTTTGTTTTTTATCTTGTGAAGCCGTTTCAGACTGTTGGTACGCCGGCTGGCTGCTGGAAGATGATCCGCACTTTGATTTTGATATCAGTGAAATGTGTTTGAGTCCGTTTTTGGAGGTTCACACAGATTTTAACTGAATCGAGGAGAAGATGAGACTACGCTTCTGAAGCATCTTTATCTTTGTAAAAGCTTTTTTTATTTTTATTTTCAATGGGGACCAAATGTTTGATGCTTCTGTTACAGTTACATATGTATTTTTAATATTTCATTGTGTTTTTTTATTATTATTCTAATTATTTTCAATACAATTGTACATAGCTAAGGACTTTTTTCAAACAAAATGACTTCTCCCTGTCTGACCTGCCAACCTTTCCTCCTGCAGATCCTGGAGAGCCAGGTGGAGGTGCGTCAGAAGGAGGTGGGGGAGCTGCAGAGCCAGTCGCAGGCCCTCAGTCAGGAGGGGAAAGGCTCCGAGGAGGTGGACGGCCAGAGGATCGGCGTGGAGAAGAAGTTCCACTCCCTCCAGGACCCGCTGCAGAAGAGACGGGACAACCTCATGGCCTCCCGCGAGATCCACCAGTTCAACCGGGACGTGGAGGACGAGATCGTAAGTAGAGGACGAGTTTAAGCAGCAGCATAAACGATAGCCGTGATAATGGTAGTGGTAATAATGTGAAATGCCTTCTCCTCTCCAGCTGTGGGTGGAGGAGAGGATGGCTCTGGCCACATCCACCGACCACGGGAACAACCTGCAGACTGTGCAGCTGCTCATCAAGAAGAACCAGGTACACAAACAAACACCCTCACCTGCTTTTATATGAAAGTAAATAACGACTGAAAATGTATTCGCACGTTGAAACTACAACCATTGATGTGACGTTTGACCCGCTCAGACCCTGCAGAAGGAGGTCCAGGGCCATCAGCCGCGCTACGACGACATCTTCGAGCGCAGCCAGCACGTCCTGAGGGAGAACAGCCCGACGGCCGAGGCGATCCGCCAGCGCCTCGCCGAGCTCCAGGCGCTGTGGGAGCAGATCAGGAAGGAGACGGAGAAGCGGCACACCCGCCTCAGCGAGGCCCACGAGGCCCAGCAGTACTACTTTGACGCCGCCGAGGCCGAGGCCTGGATGAGCGAACAGGAGCTCTACATGATGTCGGAGGAGAAGGCCAAGGTGAGGCTAGGGAAGCTTTTAGATCCTTCACTTCAGTAAAAGTACTAATATCCCACTGTAAAAATACTTTGGTGTGCTATATTACTCACAAAAAAAATCTTTTAAACAAACAAGTAACACTAAGTCCTTAATTTAATAATGAGGTAAAGTAAAAATAGTCGTTGGGTGGAAAAAAACTAATTCTAAAAATAAATTAGATATTAAATAATGTTTGAATAATTTAAAGTCTCAGAATCTTCAGTTTGAGAAATAAGAAACATATTTTTACATGAAAAATGACTAAAATAATTATCAAAATTGTTGACAATTAATTAATTGTTTCAACTGTACTTAAATATTATCAAAACATCACATTTGTTTTGTTAACTATCTTGATTTATAAAGTAGGTTAAGCTGTTAGACAAATGTAGGGCAGTAAGAAGTACAATATTTCCGAGAAAGAAAATACTCAAGTAATAAATAATACCTCAAATATGTACTTAAGTACAGTACTTGATTAAATGTACTTTCTTTGTTATATTCCAGCTCGCTCAAGATAATAATTATAACTCACAAGTTACTGTCTTGAAAAAATAAATAAATAAGAAAAACCTGAGACAACGGGTCTGAAATGTCCCAAAGGATACACCCCTGACCTTAACTCTGGCACCACCCTCAGGACAGACTTAACATTTTTTTCATCAGATTAGAGGTAATGAGCACCAGAGCCTCACATGTACGACTGCCGTCTCATCGTTATCTGTTTAGAGCGCATGAGGATGAAAAGTATTAATTATCACACGTCACGGTGCTGTGTTCAGGTTCTCTGCTCTTTGGCTAAAAAACCTCCTGCTTCTTGGTTTTAGTTTTGCTTCACCTGTCAGTTCCTCAGTTTGGGGATTTTCTATTAGTTTGGTTAGTTAGTTGCTGTTAGCGTCAGTACACCTTTGATACTCTCATTAATGATGATGTGTTAAACTTATGGTAAATATTCTCTCTCATATTCTCCTTTTTCTCCTTTTACTTTTTATTCCATTCCTCTTCAGTTTATTTTCTCTCTTTCTTTCTGTCACTTGACATGGAAATAACAAGATAAATCTCTTTGTGTCCTTCAGGACGAGCAGAGTTCGGTGGCCATGCTGAAGAAGCATCATATCCTGGAGCAGGCGGTGGAGGATTACGCCGACACCGTCCACCAGCTGTCCAGCACCAGCCGGGGCCTGGTGGCCGCCGAGCACCCCGACAGGTGAGGGCATCACGGGTGAAAGGTCGAGGATCCCGTTTTTTTCCTTCAAGCAGAAAGCTTTTTACAATTTGAAAATGGGCAGGGAAGCAACGAACAGGGTTCTTACGGTCATGGAATTTTAAAATGGTTATTTCTAGGCCTGGAAAAGTCCTTGGAAGAAGAAAAAAAAAAAAAAAGGTTTTGGAAAAGTCATGGAAATTTGTTATATTCATGTGTTCATGACATACAAACAAAATGAATGGGAAATTCATTCATGGAAATTTGGTGTAAAATCATGGAAAAGTCATGGAAATCCATTGGTCAAAATGTGTATGAACCCTGAACGAAGAGACAAATAAACTAAGCTTAAAATGAGTCGAAGAAAATAAGGACACAGGAAGTGACAGGGTGAAGAGAAGGAGATATAGCTGAAGGATAGGAAACAAAAGTACGAGTGGAGGTCAAAGAAAGGAAGCGATAAGGAACAAAGAGACAAGGAAGAGAGGGTCCCTGATCCCTGACTTTCTGTGTCCTCCTCCTCCTCCTCTTCGTCGTGCAGCGAGAGAATCGGCATGCGTCAGTCTCAGGTGGACAAGCTGTACGCCGGGCTGAAGGACTTGTCGGAGGAGCGTCGGGGGAAGCTGGACGAGCGCTTGCGTCTCTTCCAGCTGAACCGGGAGGTGGACGACCTGGAGCAGTGGATCGCTGAGCGGGAGGTGGTGGCCGGATCCCACGAGCTGGGACAGGACTACGAGCACGTCACCGTAAGCACAAAACGCGTCTCGTGATGAGCGCTGTCATTTATTTTTGGAGGATGTTTTAGGTACTTTTGAATGGACACTAGTGAAACAACTCCTCTCCTTTTTAGGAAGTAGGAACTTTTTTGTATATGCTTTCAATTTCATCTTTGATTTGCATTTTCAGTTTTTATTCTTTTCAGTGATCGTTAGAAAACAGTTAGAAATTTTATTTAAAAATCACTAGTTCATATTTCTCTGAAAATGTAAGTTTAGCAGGGAAAGCACCTTGAGGAAAACTGGCACAAGAAGATCTGCTTCACTGTAAACTGCAGTCATTTGTGTTTCCTTTCTCTTGAAAACATAAATGTTGCACGAGTGGCCCTCAAAGCAGCTGACATTAATGTATGGCAGACATATTATCATGGTTGTTTATGTCAACCATAACAATAGATATTCCTTTATTAGTTCCGCAGTGGGGACATTTGCACGATTACAGCAGCAAACAGTGCATACAAGAGACCCAGTAAAAAAGTCAAAACAAGTAATGTAAATAATAAAAGGTAGAAAACAACAAAAACAATCTACAATACTGCATTATATAATATAATACATGTTAAATATATGTTTGAGGTCATTTAGAAACTGTTTCTTCGTTCCAGTTTATTTTTACACTGTAAAACATTTCATTTAGTTACATAATGTGTCTTGGAATTATTTGAAATTTGTACTTTAAGGAATCATCGTCAAAATAGTTTGTTTTGTGTTTGTTTTGTGTAAAAAAAATATGATATTTCTTGATCACATCCAAACATTAAAGCTGCTTTCACTATGTAACCAGACCGGATGTTACATTTTCACCTCCGTGTTCTTTGTAATTAATCCCCTCTTCCGTCCTCCTTCAGATGCTGCAGGAGCGCTTCAGAGAATTTGCCCGCGACACCGGGAACATCGGCCAGGAGCGCGTGGACACCGTCAACCAGCAGGCGGACGAGCTGATCAACACCGGCCACGGCGACGCCGCCACCATCGCGGAGTGGAAGGACGGCCTGAACGAGGCCTGGGCCGACCTGCTGGAGCTCATCGACACCCGGACGCAGATCCTCGCCGCCTCCTTCGAGCTCCACAAGTTCTACCACGACGCCAAGGAGATCCTCAACCGCATCCTGGACAAACACAAGAAGCTGCCCGAGGAGCTGGGCCGCGACCAGAACACGGTGGAGACCCTGCAGAGGATGCACACCACCTTCGAACACGACATCCAGGCACTGGGAACACAGGTACAGGAGCTCTGTTTAAGACTGGGGACTGATGCGAGGTGACATTGGGGGGAAAAAACCTGGAAGACATTCAGTTGGCTTTCGATACAAGAAGTTACAATTTAAATCATAAAAACACTAAAAAGCAAAACTCTTCCATAGTTGCTCACTAGTAGATTATCATTGTGTGATTTAGGAGCTGCTTTTTATCCTTTTTTGTTCCAATAACTTGAATCTTTATGTCCCCTTGCATAAAGCCAGCTCCAAAATAAACAGTTTTCCCAGTTTGATGAGGAAGAACACCTTTTGGGGTGGACTGGATCATTGACTGCGACCAGAAATTAATAAATTAAACTTAAAAGATTCCAGTTATTCAAAGTCTGTACTTTTGTCACAGTAGAAAAGATGCTGCATTATAATTTAGAGCATCGTGAGAGAAAATTAAAGACATATTTTTCAGCCAGCACTTTGCTGGAGTGTGTGTGTGTGTGTGTGTGTGTGTGTTGTCTCCTATTTTTTTGGGAAAATGTCAACTCTACATTATGTAAGAAATAAACAGCTTCTTAAGGCTGGATAATGTGAAAATGTTAAAACGTTACCTTTAAAAAAAAAAAAAAAAAAACATTTTATACTACTTTATGTGACGTTCTCAGCTCGTGACGCTGAAGCTCTCACGTGATCCGCCCGCTTATGACGCTGACGTTTTAAATTGTTCCCGCGTGTTCTCGACCAACCTGACCCTCGTCCTCCTCTCTGCTTTCAGGTGCGGACGCTTCAGGAGGACGCCGTTCGCCTGCAGTCCGCTTACGCCGGAGATAAAGCCGACGACATTCAGAAGAGAGAAGGAGAGGTGCGCTTCAGTCTCAGGCCGCTTCAGGACTCGGCCCAGTTTACTTTGAATTCACTTTAGTAAATCTAAATCTCAGATGAAAAAAACCCGATTTGATTTATCTATAGCTTTCATGTAAAGCTAGTAGAACACCTGCTTCTTTTACTGGTGGATTGAATGTGAACTGGACCCTGCACTCATGTTAATGAAGTGACTGTAAAAGGCTCTGTTCCTCATGCATGCTGCACTGCTGCTGCACTAACTTTGCACTGTTCCTCTGCTCTGAAATGATCTGTTGGGAGCATAAAGCGACAGGATTTATAGGTGGAGTTAAAAGAATCTGGAATAAGGTGAAGAATACGCTCGTTGATCAAATATGACATAAAATGTAGCACTGCTCTGCAAATCGTCAAAGGGGATTTTATTTATGATCGTACTACAAGCAGTCGATTATAAACGCATGAAGTCCTACAGGGCGTGGTCAAAATGCAGGAGACACCGTGATAAAGTCTCCTTGTTCATGGTTTCTGCACACAGAGAGCATTAGTGCTCTTCTAGGACTCTAGTTAAAAGGTGATTTCTCTCTCAGTCTTTAAGGTTCGATTATAAGTAAGTATACAAAGTAAATATTGTGAAGAATGAGATTATAGATCTGCTGAGCCGGGCTGAATATGTTTTTATCTTTGACTGTTTCATCCGTTGCTTAAAGGGGAATCTTCCAGCATGCTTTGGATAAATGATTTAAATGATGCATTATGGTTAGGTTGCAACACTACATGTGTTCAGGCACAATGGGAAGTGAAATTGAAAAATGGCACAATGGCCTTCAAAGTGAATGCAAAGCAGATGCAAGTCGGTGCAAACGGAGGCAAAGAATTTAAGTCTTAAGCAATTTATAGCTTTGCTGTCAAATTCACACAGATAATGTGAGAATTCACTTCATGTTCTCTCTGTATACATTCCACAAATATATTTTATATATTACATAGTATTTCATGTTGCGGTTTTTAAAGTCAACAGGAAACTTGTGATTTAATATATTTGCATTTGCTGAGATGGTTGAAGGAACAGTCCAACGTTTTGGGACGTTTTGTTTGTCCATCAACCATCACCCAGGGTGTAATTAGCCTAGCTTAGCACAAAGACAGGACGCTGCTGGGAAACCGCTAGCCTAGCCTAGCTCCATTCAAAGTGTTTGATTCAGATGAACTCTTCTACATCATCAAAATGTGTTCCGTGGGAAAACTAATGCAAAGCAGTTGCACTGTTCAACCTTTTTTTTTGAGTGAGTTCAGAAGCTCGTTCTTCTGCTCAAAGTCTTCCTCGAGGCCGGAAAGCTTCATTCAGTCGATGCAAACAAACTCCACCAGCATCAGAAACGTGTCGGCAAAAAGACAAGCGGACAATCTACTGTGACGCTTGAGCAACTTTGCTGCAGTGCTGTCTCATTTCCATGCAACTTTCCGGTTTAAATATAGAAAAATACTGGTATATTATTTATTGTTGGTACGTGGCCATCGTATTTCCTTAAGTCAGCAACAATATGATGGCAGGTCAGTTGTTAATTTAACGGAATGACATTTACTTGACCATTCTTTTATAAACATTTCTGCTGTAAGAGTCCAAAGCTGTTTTGCCTCAAGAAATAGGGATTTTCTTCAAGGGATTTTGCAAACTCATCATAAAGTCTCCATAGAAAGTGTTGGTGAACAATTATAACCTAAGATTCAACTGGAATTTTCCATCGGTACCACCATGACGTGTCGTAGCTCCTGACAACCAGAGTGTTGAGTGTTTTTGATGGCGTTGTGTTTTGACCATTCCCTGTATGTCCGTTTCCCTGCATATCCTCCCTGTCCACCAGAAGAGAAAGGGAGAGGTGAGACTCCGTTTACCAAAAACATTGGCTTTGCATCAGTGTTCATTTTGGCTGCAGTTCTAGACTTTCTTTTAATATTTCGACTAAAATGTTGGTTAATTTTAGTGACATTTTAGTCGTTTTGGTGCCATTTAGTTGTGGCCCAGTCTTTGTCACAGACCTGGTGGTTTGCAAATACTCGTACGGTTTGTTTGACATCTTTCTTGGATCGCTGTGTGGGTGGAGTTTTGCACAGAGGTCAACACGACCTCGATAGAAAGGTTTATTATTGACAACTTCCCTGATGCTGCATGAGTAGCATCGAGCTGTAAACGCCACCCGCCTGTGTCTCTGAAAAAAAACAAGCACTACTAGTAGTTTGCAAATACAGGTCTGGTTAGTCCGTGAAAAATGAAATTGGAGGCCTAGCTTTTCTCAAAACAATTTTTAAGGTGCATTTTTTTTAATATTTCATGGCTGCACGCATTGGTGCAATCAAATGTTTTTGTTCGCATTTGCTTAAATGTAGTTGCTTGTCAGCTGGCAAAATATCGCTTTTTAGTCCCCTGCAGCCGCTTTTCCATCAACAATGTTAACGTCTGTGTCGGATGGGTCTGTGGCTGAAAACGTAACCGAGAGCGGAGTGAACATTATCTGTACAGATCTACTGTTCAGTCTGGAGAGAATTATCTTTTCGACAATAAATGTATATTTTCGTTCTGCAGAGATTTGCATCTAAATCAGAGTGTCAGCCTCACTTCTGTGAGAAAATACTAAAAAGCAACGGGTAGCTTCGCCTCGTGAAGCTCACACACTTTCACATTATTATTTATTCTGTGTTGTGTTGCAGCCAGTCACAGCCCACCAGGGCTTAACTTCAGTATCTATTTATTCAGAATACACATCACAAGGAATGAGGAAATCGGCCATTTTGTTGATGTTTGACAAATTAATCAGAGATGGTTGATTTTTTTGTTTTTTGTTTTTTGTTTCTCATTTGGAACTTAGTTGCTGGCTAACCGTAGTGTCTGTGAATAATCTCCACTGTCTGGTTGTCATCCCCATTTAGCTACTAGGAGCTACCATTAGCATGCTAACAGATTCATATGGATTAATAGCCCAGGTTAATAATTTGACTCGTTGTCAAGCTCGCACCGAAATCTTCCGTTCACCCTGACTGGGAACATAATTGTGAGCAGGTCGGATCTAAACATGGACAGCAAGCTGCTTCCGCTCACGGGTCGGCCATTACTTGTCGGAGCGGCGGTGCGATCCCTCAAAAAAACCTTCACCCTCTTATTGCTTAACTAGTTCGTTATTCAATCAAAACCGTCTCTGTGATGTCAGATTTGTGGCACTGGACAAGTTAAAGTCCTGCTGCATCCAAATCTGCTTGTGCAAACATATATGATGAAATGTGTAGGCACTAAATAATCATGGAACGGCTCACGATCCTGTCTAACTGTTCAGTTCCAGTGCTTTGTTAGAAGATCTAAATTAAAGTAGATTATGGAGAGCTCAGATTGAGGTGGAGGTGGAGATGCAAGCAAAACATAATCCACTGAAAACAGAGGCAGGGATTGGCTGTGAGGATGAAGTCCTCCATCACCGTGTATTTAATTCCATGTTACGAGGAGAAATTGTTAATGGACACAATAAAATGGCTGTTTTCGCCCTGCTTAGTGATATGCAACATTGCCCACAATGTCCCCATACATCCAGAGATACTGAAAGGAGAGCTGTGTTGATGCTGCGGTCTGCACATACCAATGCATTGTTTTGCTTTGATGCTGTTTATTTATTTCCCCGGGCTGCTGTGCTCCCCTGCAGCTCCCTGGTGACGGTGCTGGACATGTGCAAGACTCTGCAACCTTATGTGCCATTAGTAATAGTGTGTTTGCAGTGAATACAAACAGAATATCAACCCAGTAATGAATTGGGTTTATGATAAATAATGATTGCCCAACTGCCCTTTTTAGGCTGCTGCTCTTCTCTAAAACACACGACTCTCAGATGCTCCTTCTTAATGGAGGCTTTTAGGGAACGGATCATGTGTGTTAGAGGAGCCCAACCTCTGGGGCTCTCTGGTCTGAACTCTGCCATTTGTCATGTCGCCCCCCCCCCCCCCCCCCCCCCCTTTCCTTCAGGTCCTTGAGGCCTGGAAGAACCTGCTGGAGGCGGCCGAGGGCCGTCGGGTGAAGCTGGTCGAAACTGGAGACAAGTTCCGCTTCTTCAGCATGGTGCGCGACCTGATGCTGTGGATGGAGGACGTCATCCGCCTGATCGAGGCCCAGGAGAAGCCCCGGTAAGAACCAGCCGGTCGCTTTAGTTTTGATCTGATGTGTTGATGTGTCCTCTGTTCATCTTCAGTATTTCACTTATTTTACTCTCAACACATCTACACGAATACAATAATGTAATTTGGAAACGTTTTTAAAACAATGTGCAATTAGAGTATGCTTATTAGTTGTGTTTTGATATCTTAGTGGTCAGCGTGAGGGCTGTTAGTCTTTGATGGGTCGAGGTCAGAGAATTTCCTGCACTAATATCACAGCACCAAACACTTCAAATAACAAAAAATTGTGAAGTGTTTAATTACCTTCCTTCCGCACCCAGCTGACTCCCAAATAACATCAAAGCAGATTGAAAAAGAGCAAAGTGATGGTAAATTGTATCTGAGGGAAAAAAAGATGCACAATAAATCAATTAATGAATTTAATTTGGGTCTTTATGACGAGACGGATATTAACACATGCAGTGAACGTTTACAACAATTAGTTGTTTGAAGAAAACTCCATTAGTGTTTTTGTTTTCAGTCCTTTTGTCAGCAGGATATCTCACAAACCGTCACAGGTTTCAACTGAAGCTATAAAAAAACAATATGATGCATGAATCCCATAATTGTTGTTTTGTGTGATTGTCAGCAGATCTGAATCCAGATTGTTTGTCTATTTAGCTTTACTTTGAGTTTTGGTTTAGAGGGCTGTGACTTGTTGATTCAGATTGTCAACAGTAATCATCTTCCATATTTATTTGTGTCGTATTAGAAGCTGCTTTCATGCATTCATTTCATTGTCTCATGTTTATTTCTGGTTGACTCAAACAAAAGCATCAGCTGAATGTTGCGTTTCCTATCAAACGATCTGAGGATTAAGTGTTTCCTCTTCTCACTCATTGTCGATGTGGTGCGTTTGTGTGTTTCTGTCCGGTTCTCAGGGACGTGTCGTCGGTGGAGCTGCTGATGAACAACCACCAGGGCATCAAGGCGGAGATCGACGCCCGCAACGACAGCTTCACGGCCTCCATCGAGCTGGGGAAAGCCCTGCTGGCCATGAAGCATTACGCTTCAGAGGAGGTAGAGACGCCTCCATCCACACAGATTTAGTATCCACATCATTCATGCTAAGCTAAACACAGCTTGGACTCTTTCTGTTTTTAGTTTGACAGTTTTAATCTGCCGTTTTCTGTCTGTAGTCGTATTTGCTTTTGGATTTATTTCTCACCTTTGTTTCAGTTTTCATTTCATGTTGGATTAGAAACATGAATCCCCTGATGTGCGGGATTCGCTCCATTTCATTACTTTGTGTTCTGAAGCTTTAATACAGTTATATCCTTCGATATTTATTCTAGCCTGACCTTTGACCTCAATGGTTAAACGTGAACAAATCTCATTGCCACAAACTGTAAACCAGAGCAGCTGAATCCTGTTTTTAAACGGCAACCTTTCAAAGTAACGTGTAAATGAAAGGGTCCTGATGTTTTCAACATTTAAAATGTTCTCTTAAAACCCTTTCTCCCCTCAGATTAAAGAAAAGTTGTTACAGTTGACGGACAAGAGGAAAGACATGATTGACAAGTGGGAGGACAGATGGGAGTGGCTGAGACTGGGTACGTGTTTAATCCAGTCAGCCAAACCGTTCCTCATTTCCTCGAGGCTCACGTTGACAGAAAGCACATGGACTGAAATAGCTCCATAACTCTGGTTTAACATGGTTAACGTGTGTGTGTGTGTGTGTGTTCAGTCCTGGAGGTGCACCAGTTCTCCCGGGACGCAGGTGTGGCCGAGGCGTGGCTGCTGGGTCAGGATCCCTACCTGTGCAGCAGGGAGATCGGCCAGAACGTGGACGAGGTGGAGAAACTCATCAAACGCCACGAGGCCTTCGAGAAATCGGCCGCCACCTGGGAGGAGCGCTTCTCCGCTCTGGAGAGGCTGACCACGGTGAGACACACACACACACACACACTCTGGAGCCATGATGAATTTAAAAAAAGACGGCAAGAAAATGTAAAAAAAGCTGATGCGGAAACATTTTCATATACTTACCCAAAAACTCTTCTTCTTAGAAGTCAGATTCACCATCGTCACCACTAAAGTTAAGCAGCGCTGGTTGTCATATAAGAGGACCCGAAACAATTAGAAAATATGAATAAAACGTCTGACAATGACATCACATCATCAGAGCAGCGCTGCGCTGTGACAGGAGTAAAGAGGGAATTGTTCAACATGAAGTTACAGACTTAGAAAAAGTCTTTCTAAAGCAGCGTGTTCTATGACTAATGTGACGTTACAGTCATGGAGATATAAGACAATAGAATATTAAACGCTGTCTACCGACTGTCGAAATATGCCAGTAAAGATAATAAAATCGAATAAACCTCTCAGTAAATTATCAGCCGTGATGGTGATTGTTTAATTAACCGAATACAGGTTTTGCATGAAGTTTGTTTAACTTAATCTGTGTATCATTTAAGATCAAAACATTGCTGAGATTAATGGACTGTGAATACTAAATTAAATGAGACAAATCAGATCCGTACGACGCATCTGGACCACCATTGAATTCTGTTTTTTACCTTAGAAAAAATACAAGTGCCACTTGAGGAGGGATCTGTTTGTTGGAGTGGTTCGCATGAGGCTCAATGTGTTTGTGTCCAGATGGAGTTATTGGAAGTGCGAAGAATGCAAGAGGAAGAAGAGAAGAGGAGACAACCCCCGCCCACTGAGGCGCAGCCCGGCGACGCTGCAGCTCAGCACAGGTGTGTGTGTGTGTGTGTGTGTGTGTGTTTGTGCGTCAACTGTGTTTTTCCACACCTTTTTATCTCTGTTTTATATCATTTGTAATGTTTGAACAAAACTTCACGATGCCTAATATTTCAGAAGAATTTCAAGAGAATGATGGATTTAAAAAAATGATGGATCAGTCAATAGCAAAATCAGTTGCAGCTGTTTAGTGTGAAATCCATAAAGAGTGTGTGTAACTCTTTGTGTGCGGTTTGTGTTTGCAGGGAGGGTGAGCTGGTGTCTCAGAACGGGCTGCCGTCCGATCAGGAGTCTCCCAGGGTTAGTTACCGCTCACCCGCCTACCAGCAATACAGCAGCACCCTGCAGAACCGCAGGCCCACCGCTGCACCCTGACACACACACACACACACACACACACACACTATAATGTTGTGTACATTCAACATGCTTGAATACAACCACATGCATATGAAACATCACAAAACACACGCAACATTAACCTTTGACCTCATACAGAAATATCCTAGACCGGGTGTGTTGTGTCCCTCCTCCTCCTCACACACTCCTGGGATCCACACATTCATTTTCCTGTATGTATCACTTTGTCTTCAGCATTTATTGTTTGCTTCTCCTCCTTACTGATTCATATTCTTAATTTCTAAGTGTAATAAGTTTAATTTTACTGTCACATGCATAATTTTATCTTTCTTTTTTTTATATATATATATATATATATATATATATATATATATACGTACGTCTTTAAGATCTTAAAATCTCCTCTAATAACCTCTTTATTAAGAGGTAGTATTCATTTGGAGATGCTCCAACACTAAGAGTACCACTCGTGTGAGAGGACCAATCAGTAATTTAATGAGAACATTTTGATTATTAAAACATAATGGGTTGAGCAATAATTATCCTGATTTTAAGAGTGTACCTGCAGATTGTGTTAAAGGGCTTCCTTTTTGTTTTGATTTAGTCCTTCTGTTTAAATGCGTCTCATGATTCTAGTTTCAAGTTATTTATTATAATATGCGTCATATGCCAAGATTACAGGGAAGCAGTCGTTGGCGTAAACATCTTAGATCTCAGGCTCCCTCCAACAACGCTCATTCATTATATACAATAAGAACACCACGCAAGTAAAAAATATATATAATTTAGAAAAAAGGCCTGTTAGCTTTTGGGCTGAAGGAGAAACTCCCAGCAGAAAAGAACTGAGGAAACTAAGTTGTTTTAGTCTTGTCTTTCTGGGAAAACGTTTATTTTTGATCAAAATTCCCAATCAAATATAAAAGATCTCCTCAGTTCCTTAAAAGTACCTAACATTTGTTTTTGTACTTAATTAGGTCCAAGAAAGAATTTAGAAATGGACGTGATGGATAACATTAAAACGTGTAATCTCTACTCTGTAAACCAAACGGCAGCACAAGAGGAATGTAAACAGAAAGTCATCGTTGTGATTTCAACATTTAAATGTTTGCATTTTGAGACATTTAGCAAAACAAGTATGCATCTCCTTTTGGTACGAGTGTGACTGCATAAGTGGTGAATGGGACCACGAAACACACACATACTTGTACACAAAAAACGAGCCCCTTTTGTGTTCCTATCCCTCCCCTCATTGGTTCTTTCCCCTTCTCCCCTCTGTCTCTCTCAGCTTGACACTCCCGCCTTCCTCTCCCCTCAACTGTTAATGTTGCTGCTACTTTATGTCGTCATGTATAAACTTACCGTCTGGAATATGAACACTTAAGAAGTCCACCAAGTCCATAATCAGATTTTAACGCCTCAAACAGGGATTTATAAATCTATTGATCAGTTAAAGTTTTGGGGGCATTTGTAGTATTTTTATAGATTATATTTATGCCAGAATGTAAATGAAGGCGTCATCTGCATAGTGACGCATACGGTAATGAAATTTAACATAAAATGGCAGACGTTATAACAAATCAACAAAAACATTGTAGTATATTCTCCTAAATATATTTAGGTAAATGATGTCTTACTCTTATTGTCTTAAAATAAAGGATTTTAAGCTGCTATAAGTTTAGTTTATTTATCAACATTTCATATTGCATAAATGCAATAAATCAATCACAGATATATGAGGAGTTACATTTCAAAATGCTATTTTCTATTGTTTTAGGAGATAACCCTTTTCTAAAGTAATATATTTTCCAAGACATATTGTCCAGAAATGTATTCTAGAAACTACAATATTATTATTATAAAAAAGCTAAAAATACAACAACAAAAAAAGAAGCTAAAAATACAATTCTTAGTGTATCTACATGCCCCACGTGTGTCTACATCCCACAACCCAAATTCACCATCTCCATATGTTTTTTTCATAGAGTGCAGTATGTGTACATATACAACATACTACTTCATATAAAGTTGTATGTGTACATATACAACATACTACTTCATATAAAGTACCATTCAGTTAACAGCACGTGCATTTCTTCATGTAAAGCTGCTCTGAATGTGATTCACTTTTTTTCACCTGGTTATAACTATAAAGGTGTTTTTGTCTAATCTTAAGTGTTTACTTAAGATTATTTTAGTAAACATTAAATATTTAAATAGTTGCATTCACAACTTTTCAAGCCACTCGGCGGAGAAATATTACAATGATAAGCATAACTAATTAAACGGGGAAAATCACATTGGTTTTGCTCATTGTACGTTTTTCTTCTTTCACAACTCCCCACTCTGCATCATCACCTATTACGTTACTATTGTTTAGTAAAAAGGGAAATTTAATAATGCACTTTCTAATTTTAATTCCACATTTCATATATAATTTAGTTAGAACTTAAAACCTATTTTATTTTAATTCATTTTTTTTAAGGTTGACCATATATACTGACCATGTATATATGAATGAATCTTCAAATTCATTCCACATTTAATGGAAAATTGATCTTTCATTCATATATAAGCATTGAGACAAATCTCGTGTGTGTGTGTGTCTTGTGTGTCTGTGTGCATACCTCCTCCATCCTCATTATATATACTGGGTTAAGATATTTTGTCTCTGCAACACTGTTTTGTATCACCATTATGTTTCCATTGTTTACTGTGATAATGTCTTTATTTCTCCATGGTTTCTGTTGCATGTCCATCCATCTTTGTCATTAGTTCCCCGACTAACACACATTCCCTAATAAACCCTGTCAGAACCAATCGGAGCACTCAGACCCATTCTGGTTCGTCTGTTTGTGTGTTCTCAATGTGTAGTTGTGACTTCTCTCCACATACGGTTGTCTTTGTTGTGTCATGCTGTCACCATCATTAGCGTTTCAGTTGAGTTTTCTGTCAATGTTGTAATTCTTCATCCCATGTTCTTCACCAGTTTTCACCCTGGGGCTTTATTTGAACACGTGTATATATTTTGGTTTCCATAGAAGGCTTCTTGCATTGACGTGGATCAAAAATCAATAAAGTGAACGCTAAGTTTAAATAAGGATTAGATAGCCATAAACCAACTCTCATTAGTAGCATTTTCTTTGTTTTCACAACTAAATAATTGTTGGTAACCGCTGAGTAATTTAATTATTTCACAAGAAATTGTAATTGTTAAACCAATTAATTTTTGAAATAGGAAGGTAACTGCACATAGTTGCTGATGGTTCCTGCCAAATGGCTGTTATTATAAAGACATTTACTTCCCACAGTTAAAGTTTTCTAGTTGATTGTTGTGATTTATAGTCCTGATCTTTAAAAAAAAAAAATAATAACTTGGAAATATACTTGCTACATATAACAGTCGAAGTAAGTATAAAGCTGGGCAGACACGCTAGAAAAGTAAAAAGAAACGATAAGAAATATGGAGCTGCAGGTTGAAGATACAGACTAAGTTCAGTTTTATATCATGCCAGACCACATTTAGTCACAGTATTTAAAATACTGCTACAATAAAACTAAAACAAGGTCACTGTAGTTTATAATGGGTATTTGACAGCAGCCATGTGGGAAATAAACCATAGAACAAAAGTAAACAAATTGCAGACGGCCATTAGTCACTTGCCAGAAATCCAACCAATTATCCGAGAGCCAAATTGTTGATCGGAAAAATAATTGCGAGTCGTGACCTCAAGCTGCGAATCAAACGACCTCACAGGAATTCAACACGGTTCTAAAATCTGTCTTAATCCGTCCAGAGTCTGCCCGGCTTTACTGGTCCAATCTGACTTCAAAGTAAAATCCTCAAAGTAATAACTAAGACAATTTATTGTGAAAGTAGGATTATGTGACATAGTTGAAATGTGATATGCAGTAGCAGTACCTAATATACTTTGATATTTGATCATTTAGTAAAATGAAAAAATCATAGAAAATGCTCTAAAAATGCTTTAAAAAAAAAAAGAGACCACATTGTCTCTTATTTTTTTAAGTAGAGACATGTGTGTTAACATTGATTCATAGCAGCCTCAATTCAAAGTTTCTTACCCAAACAGTTTTTAGAAGAGATAAAGCGGCCATTAAGATTAGTCAACCGTTATCAAAGTTCTTCGAATGAATAGAAGCTTGTCAAGAAAGCTTGATAAGCTTTAATCTCCAGCTCCTAGAACCTTTCCCCTCTTCCAGTAGGAGGTCCAACATTACCAAATCACTAAAATAAATCTCTGTATTGGTCCAAACCTTTTGATTAGCGGTCGGGGAAAGTTTTGTCCAAACCAAGTAAATGCTCTCGGGATTCGTAGTAAATGCTAAATAAAAGCTCCCAGGATCGGTCCAGCTCTTGCAGCCCTTCAGTTAAAGCTCCCAGGATCGGCCCGGCCTCTGATCCGTGCTCAAAAAGAGTGCCCGCCATTGGTCCAGCCCTTGAAGAGCTCAGTAACGGGGTAATAAGCATCCGGTTGGAGTGGGTGTGGTGTGGAAAAATAAAAATCTGTCTTGATACTAGGCCAATCGCATTCTCCCCTCACCAATAATGATGCCCAGTAATGACTTCCAAGCAATTTTGTTGATAATTGTTTGAGATTTTCTTGAGTTTTTTTTTGTTTCCCCATCTGCTAGCTTCTCCCTCTCCTTGTCTTTCCTCACTCCACTGTCCACCATATTGTGTGTTTATTGAGTGGTGTTGTGATTTACCGTGCATGTCCTAAAACCTGTAATCAGTGCATGATCAGACTGTGTCACCGCTCTGTGCTCTCAATGTGTTTCTAATCGGTACTGGACTCGAGCGCTGGGCTCACTTAATTAAATGCTAAAAAAACACAAACGCTTCTAAATGCATTTACAAAGGCTGAAGTAGCTGATGTTGGTGGCTTGATGGACGGATCTGCAGTCCAGTTTGGTAGATGTGTGTGTGAGATTAGCTTGCTTTGCTTTTAAGAGACTCTCTAGTTCAGTTCAGAGGTTGCTTTTAAGAGACTCTCTAGTTCAGTTCAGAGGTCACATTTTAGTAACTTCAGGCTCGACTTTAGGAAATCCAACAAGACTTTGAACTTGACTTTTACATTATGAGAATTAACTAGAGGTTTTAGCCTTTTACGCTTTCAAGACTTGAATCCTCAAACCCAAAGCGGAGCCAGCAACACAGCAGCCATGTCTAATGGCGGTGCATCATTTAACACATATTATTTGATTGTCTGCTAAACTTTGGTTGGTTGGTTGGTTGGAAGGTGGTTCATAGATGCTTTCCCTTACAGCTTCATCTGTCCATGTTTAGGACTCGGGCCTTGAGACTCCCTAATGATTTGTTGTGACTTGGTCTCTCCTGTTTTTTTTTAGTTTGTTGAAGTATTTTCTTTAGATCATTTTAATTGCATTTAGTTGCATTTGTGTCCTCATTGTTGCATCATTTCCCTGTGTAGTTTGGTTTGGAGAGCTTTGACTATGTTTTGAAAGACATCTTAACTTTTCAGTCGTAATGCTATTGAAGTGATCTAGCAGTTTGATGTCAGCGCATGGTCTCTGTCTACATACAAAGATATTTTAGCTTTCGGATTGAAGCGAGTACCTGTGAAGAATTGTAGGTGCTTTTAAGTTGACTTACCAGAGTTGTTTACAGTTGGTTCACAGTACAGTTCAGGTTTTATTTAGTCTGTTTGAGGAGAATCAAATTCATGATTCATAAAGGTTTACAAAAATGTAGTTTTGGGTAAGTTTAGACAGTTGTGTCTACACAGCCTGTGATTCTGCTCTGCATGCTGCAGCTCTGATAACTGTGATTTACAGCTTCTGCGTCTGAGAGAGAAACAAAAGAGTGTGAGAGAGATCCCTCCCTCCTCAGTCGTCCTCTGACTCTCCTCTCTTCTCTGTTTCCAGGACGCGGAAGGCGGAGAGGTGGTGAATGGGGTGTCGGAGCCCAGCCCCACGGGGTCTCCCGGGGCGGCTCGCAAGGGCAAGGCCAGCCAGGCGGCGACCCTGCCGGCCAAGTCGCAGCAGGACGCTCCCACGTCCCAGCTGGAGAGCTTCCTGCACCGCAAACACGAGTGGGAGGGCCACAACAAGAAGGCGTCGAGCAGGTAGGAGCCGCCGGGTGACTGTCGGGCCGCAGAATAACTTCTGAAATGTGACAACCAAGATGTTTCCCAGGATTTTGCGACATTAAGTATTTATTACTGTGTTTTTTAAAGACCAGATTTACAACATAGAATTAAATCATTAATGGTTAGAAATAGTTTTTGCTGGCTTTCAGCTCTGAAGAGATTGATAAATGTAATAAATGATCCCACTTTGTCTCTGCAGGTCGTGGCACAACGTGTACTGTGTGATCAACCAGCAGGAGATGGGCTTCTATAAGGATCAGAAGAGCGCCAGTCAGGGCATCCCCTACCACAGCGAGATTCCTGTCAGCCTGAAGGACGCCATCTGCGAGGTGGCGCTGGACTACAAGAAGAAGAAACATGTCTTCAAGCTCAAGTGAGAATTGTAATCAAGAGCAAATATGACAGGTTAAAGGATGATTAGTTTATCTTTGTTCTTAAATATAGTCAAACTCAATCAAATATCGATGCTGGTAAAGATTCTGTCCGAGGTGAGGTTCCACAGTTTGTCAAAGATCACACTCATAACTCAGTCACATCCTAACACAGACATGTCATTATCTCTGACGTCGATCAGATAAATCCATTTAAACATCATAGGAAGGTAAACCCAAAAATATTATACTTCCTGTTTACATCATAACTTGGAGCATTGTTTTCCCCTAAACAGAAGCAAGACAAAGAATAATAGTGATAAATAAAAAAGACAAAATACATTGAACTATTATTATTATTTTTTTTTTTTTACAAAGGCTCAGACCAACATGGTTTTTCCTGAAACACTAACACACTCCTCTATTTATTCATATGCAGATGGGATGGTCTTGGCACTGGTAGTATAAAGAAATGCTTTAATGTGAGATCATTGCATTTCTGTTTGTGGCCTTCATCAGGGTCAAAACGAAGACGATTTAAGAGAGCGGTCAGCTCTCTTAAATTGATTCTCAGTATTGATGTTTTGGCCGTTTTGTTGGACAGAGGAACTCAACGCTGAAAACACGTTTTAAAGACACTCTGGTATTGATTATTGTTAAATGCATTCTCTTCCACAGGATTACTGATGGGAATGAGTATCTCTTCCAAGCCAAAGATGATGTAAGTAAAAAAACTTGACTTGTTTGTCAGTATTTTGGTGCGTTGTCCTATTTTTATATTTACAATGTGGTATCCGTTATTAATCTGCTCACTATGTCTCTGTCCTCCATTAACATCGCTTTTCTCTCCTACTCTTCATCCTCCAGGAGGAGATGAACATGTGGATCTCGGCCATCTCGACCGCCATGACGGCCGACAAGGCGGCGGAGGTGACGCCCAGCAGCCACAGCACGCCCGCCCCGGCCGCACGCGCTCAGACGCTGCCGGCCTCCGTCGCCACCGCGGCGGCGCCAGAGTCCAGCCCGGGCAAACGGGACAAAGACAAGGAGAAACGCTTCAGTCTGTTCAGCAAGAAGAAATAGACTCTCCCCCTCCCCCTCCCCATCCTCCTCCTCATTCCTCTGGTGCTGTTTGGGGTCGCTCCTCATTATCGATCCATCTCTGGTCAAATATTTGTTGAAGATGTCCATGTCAATAGACGGAATATTTGATTTAGAGTCAGCTCGTAGCAACTGATAATACTGTAATAACTAAAAACTAGTAGAATAACTTCTCGACGTGCAATTCAATTTACTTCTAAATGGATTCAAATGTACTCAAAACTGTTAGTCTGTTAATGTGATAATATTAGATGATAACACGGTAAGTTGCTGAGGAAAAAGATGCTTCGTCGGCCGTTCATGTTCCCATGTGACTCATCTGGACAGTTGTTACAGGATAAGCAGCTGCGATGGCAAATTAAATCCCAAACAGCCTCTCTTTTCCCTTCCCTCTATTCTTTCTTCCTCCTCTTCCTCTCTTTTAAAGCGTGACTCCAGCATGCAAGCTCCGAGCCAAAACTCTCCACTCTGTGCCTATCAACCGTCCGGTCTGGCTCAGAGCTTCAGTACAGCTACAACACACCAACCTGTGTCCTCTGTTCAGTTTTTGTAAGATAAGGAGCAGGAAAAACAAATAAAAAAAATCCGATTGATGGGAAAACAAATTTTAAATGAGGTTTGCAAACGCTTCAGGCAGCTGCTGTCATAAATTAAAAAAATCAGAGTTTGCCGCTGAACAACAACACGCTGTAGAGGAGTTCCCAGAATATCCCTGTTTATTATTGTTATTGCTATATTTTGTGTTTTCTATCTCCTACTGTTTATTTTTTATTTTTTCTCCTGTGCTTTTTTCCATCATCCCAGCTTTTCGTCGACTACTGCCTTTTGTGGGTTGTGTTTACGCTCTCAAGTCGTCCCAGTTTCTTTTGTTGTTTTTTTTTATTTTAAATTTTTTTGGGAAGTTGTAGTTAGTTCCTGTTAGGGTCCATCCTCAGTTTTTGCGAGGCCTTGTCTTTGCAAGATGACGTGTATCCCTCTGTAGTGGGGAAAGCTGAGACCACAGCGGGGTAAACCTCTGAAATTACACCTTTTTTAATTTGAGCCGAAATGCCTAAAACTATGCGAAAGTGTAAAAAGTGCCGGATAATGTGGTGAAAGCGGTTTAATCTTTAAAGAGCAGGAAAATCAAGTTCAAAGTACAAAACAAGAGCGCACTAAACAGCATTTTGTGCACTGAGTAACTCTGCTTTTCTGTTGGTTAAATGTGTGCAATAAAACCTGTGAAAAGCTTATCATCATTATGTTCTGTTACGTTCTGGTGCTGTCTAATTCCTGCAGCTTCACAGGGAAAAAAAGATGCAGAAAGTGGCTGTAATTTGGAGCGTTACCCTGCGGTGCTTTGAACTGTATGTATAACTTGTGTATAACAAACTGTTAAAAATAAACCTGTGTTTAATTTCACCTATATTTACTACTAATAAGACCTACAAACCGTAATAAGCTTCATTTGAGTATAACGTTCTCAACCTGAAAACTAACGATATGTACACTTAACAAATCTGAATGAAGGAGCTATTGAGTCTTGATGGGGGAATAAATAACTAAGACCAGTAAGAATGTTTGTGAACTCAAACTTTTAAGCATCCAGTAAGGTTTATTTTCTCCCCTTGTTACATTTTTGAAACATTTATTTCCTCCTTTTTAGTTATTCGGAATATGTTTTTGTTTCCTCCAGTATGTATTTTCGGTTCCACAGTTAACTGTCTAAGGTTTATTTAGTCTTGACGAGTATGGAGACGTAGATGTATTATAAAAAACAAAATTACTTTAAGCATTGCTGTTAAGTGGACAAGTTGGTTCTAAAAAAATAAAAAATAAAAAAAAGCATTTACTGGAAGTGAGTAATGTTGCAGAATAATGATTGCTTGCTTGTTGGCTTCAGCACTCCATTTTAATTTAATTTTTTCAAACTTTTGCCACCAATGAAGAGAAAACCGTTGGGGTCGGTATATATGGAAGTTCTTTAATGACAAAATGAACAGAAGAGATTTGCACTGTAATCAATCTGCGAGTTGAGCGCATGCAGAAACGGACTTGTTGGCATGATTTAAAAAAAACTTGAATTGTGACTTTTATCAGTGTTTTGAGACTTCATTACGTGAACGGCCTTCCTGTCGCATGTCATCTTTAAATGAGCATGCTGTAGTTTGTTTAACTTGCTTACTTTGACCCAAGATGCACCTCCATATCATCGTGTGCTGGTTTGGGCGATTTAGGGCACTATTGTGCACTCGGAGCAAAGCAGAAACTGAGGGGTTATTAATCAATGGTCTGGCTGTTGTACAATTGAATGGATTTCACAATCGAGGAGTGCGTCTCTAGCTGAGCAAAATATATAATTTTACCAGCCTGATGTGGACGTATTTTACGGAAATATGTTTCCACAATTCAATCAGAAAAGGGAGGAAAACAACGTTGCTTCTTAAACTTGCTCGATGAAAGCTTGAATTAGTTTTGTGCTCATTCGTAATTTTGACATTAATTAACTTCCGTACCTGGAGAGGTGGAAGCAAACCGGCAGGAATTAGCCCCACAAAGTGTGAAAGGTGGGTGCGCTTGTATTGCCACAGCTGGTGGCTGGTTGGTCGGGTTTGTAACTGAGAAACTCTTCACTTGGTCATTGGTTCTGAAATGCTTCCTGTTTTTTTTTTTTTTTTTTTTCTCTTTATTTTTTTTAATGCTACATTCTCTGGCAATTTGATAAGTATAGTGTGCATTCCTCTGTCACTGTAACCATAGTAATGAGATATTTCTTCATATTGCACAATCAATAATGCCACAACTGGGGTGGGCGGGTTGGGTTTGGGGGCGGGGCGGGCGGTGCTTGGGTGTTTGTAGGTGAGGTAGTCAGTGTGCTGTGGACTGGGGGTCACTGCTAGTTGGATCTGCACCCGTAGACTTCTCCTGATCTGTTACATATGTGCAAAAAGCCATTAAAATGCTTTTAAAATGAACCAAACGTGTGTTCTCTCGTGTGTGTGTGTGTGTGTGTGTGAGAGAGAGAAGTTAAGAGATGAGTAATGTCCTCCTGCTAGACCCACAAATGTCACACTTTTCATATACATGCATACATAATACTATGGCTGCCTCCTTGTCATTTGTCTTAATGCTGAATGACTTATTTTCAAGTAACAAGATTTAAAGTGGTGCTTTTGTGCAATTCTCAGTGGAGAAACTTAGTTTTACAAATCTGTAAATCAACTAATGGATTAGTTGGGAAAACCAATGGTAGGAGTGCGAGTCCAAGAATGTGTTTGATTGTGCGCAGCCCTCCATAATATACAAACCTCAGCTTGTGGAAATAAGCTTCTGACAAACGGAACATTTTCGGATAACATGAAGCGTGTGAGCACAGACCTGAAAATGTGAGCTTGTACAAGCAAACACAGCTGGGTGCACGCCCACCTGTATGGATGATGTAATACTCATATAATACACGCCTGCTGTTACTTACTAGAGAAGCTGTGTGTGTGTGTGTGTGTGTGCAACGTGCATTGTGTGTGTGTGTGTGTGTGTGTGTGTGTGTGTGTGTGGCAGGGATTCATCAGGATTACAAACTCCATGCAGAGAGAATTTAATCAAACACTCTCACTGTGTGTTTGATTTGTACTGAAGATACTGAGTCTCTTTTATAGTACCATAACTTTATTTATATTTCATGTAGAGACAAGCTGAGAAAAAGTGCTGATTTGGAGCTTTCACATATTTAATGTATTATCTGTGACATTAAAAATATTTTTTATGAAAGAATATATAAAACTGTAGTAATACTCTCAGTGATTTTTCAGGCATATATAGATTTTGAATGGGGACAAAAGTTGTTCACATTCACAATACATGTAAATAGTTTTTTCCAGATCCAGGTAACTTGCCGTTTTAAGCCCGGCCTAATAGTTACACCTTTTAGTCAGTGGTGGAATGTAACTAAGGACTTACAACTTAAATCTGATAGTGAGGCAGGAAGAGAAGATTCCCGTCAGCTGTAATGTAAAACGTTCCTTTATTGTGGATATTTTTTTTCCGGCTGTGATCTGCTGTATCAATAAAAACTCTATTTAATTCTCAGACAGAAAAACAATGCTGCCTCTGTGAATACTTCAGGGACCCTTTGATCTCAGGAAATCGAGTGTGTGGAAGTTGAATGATCTGTTATTCTTCACACAAACAGACACTTCTCACAGCAGTTAAAAGTTATTAATCAACAGTTCAGACACAGAAAACTCATCCACACTGTAATTTATGCATAAATAACATTTAGATATTTCCACAAATGTTCCTCCCAACATGTATTTCTTTCGTTCTGATGTCCTGTTTTCATCTTGCGATCACGATGCTTTGGATGTTTCAAGTCTTTACAAACAAAAAGCAGCAGCAAAGAAAATGTTTTTATATGTCCGTCCATTTTGGATGAATAAAAGTTTAAACATTCTCAGTGTAGCACCAGACAGAGTACAAAATAAGTTCAATTGTGGATTAAATAAAAACAGTGTATGAAATATCGCACTCCCAAGGAAAAGAAAGAAGAAAAAACTGATAGAAAGACCCAGAAAGGCACTTAAGTGTGGCGATATCCAACGACAGAAAGGCTCTTTGAAATGAAAAGTGAGTTTAAATCAAATATTTTCTCAGTTACAGACAAACCGACATATTTCTATGAATATGAATCATATCTTCTCTCCCAGTCCAGTGTCCCATCCCAGTTGAGAACGTCCTTAATGATCCGTATGGTTTCAAAACCGGAGTGTCATCCGTGTGTTACAGTTTGTCCTTTAAATGGTCCCATCAGTATTGTTTAAAACAATCTGTAAATGTCAAACATTGTTTTTATTTTTTTGTCCAAAGGTAACCTGAATGCAGCATCAGCAACGTTACTGAGACGTGTCTGATTCCAGGAGGCAGACGTTTAAAGGATACAAACGCAAACCTTCATTTAGTTGACGTCCCCACAGTGTTGCATGATGGGTGATAACTCAGTCTGATCTTGAAGAATCAGTTTGTTTTCCAGTCCAGAAAAGCAAAAGTGACATTCGATCTTTATTATGTTCGTCTGTCTTTGGGTTCTCTGCAGTTTGTCGTCAGATTGGAGAGCTTTAAACTGAGATGTCGGTCCATAGTTAGTCAGCTGACGCCAGACTAACCTTTTATTTATATTGTGAAGTTTGAAGACGTTGCCAGTTCTTTCCAGCTTGTATGTAGGCTGCATTGATGTTCACTTGTTCCTACTTTAATCTTCAACATGTTGATGCTAAACTTCTAGTTTCTTTAACTAATGACTGGGGATTTCTTCTATTCTCATCTCTGACAACTGAAAGGGCAGAAAGAGACAAAGATCCCTCAGTCTGGTTCATTTAACTTCATACATTTGATGAATAGAAATACATATTTCTGTCTTGTGCATCTGGCCCCTGAACCTTGAGGTGCACTGAGTAGTGTAGACACTGTGAGGACGAGCTGGATGGTGGTTGAGCAGAACAACATGACTGTAAGTTGAACCTCTTCTTCACTGTGACTAACTGGGCAGTTGTGAATTCAAGTAAATCAAAAACATCGGATGATTCATTTTTCCGGGTCATGTGATCCATCACAAAGCGTCTCGGGCGTTCGGCTTCAGTCTGACGTTCTCTGCCTCGCCACCAGAACAGAATCTAAACGCCTCGTCTTCTTCCATCTCCAACTTCTGAACTTCTAAACGGTTCAAGGTTGCAGGTTTGATTCCCTCTGGATCCACTTGTGGTGCTGTTAAGGCGCTTTGGATAAAAGCGTCACCAGACGGCAGAAGTGTCTGCGCTTTACAGGCATTTCCACACAAACACACTGAAACACACAAACAGACGTTAGCACAGTTTAACTGATTGCATCTCATTCATATGAAGATTTATTCAACACATGTGGAGACAAGTTGAGAGAAGTAACTATATTTACTTGCACACACATAATCCCCTATTATTCAGAATATGAAAATATTCTGATCTTGATATTCTGATTGAGGCCTTTCGTCCTGTTCCACAAGGGTCAGTCCTGGGGCCACTGCTCTTCAACATGTACATGCTCTCGCTTGGTATTATCATGAAGAAACACAATATATCTAATAGTTCATATGCTGATTACACACACTTGTGCATTTCCCTTCCCTCTGATAATATCAGTCCTGTTAGCAAACTAGTAATTTCATATTTTTAAAATTAAAAAAGCATTTTGAGGTTGTGGTTTATGAATAAAAATGCCATTACTTGAAAATGTATACATTGTGTTTTGAAAACAGTCCAATGTGACAGAATCACTCTCGCTCCAAATAGTGTGTTCATGTTGCAGCCGTGCATCAGGCGTTGATCAGATTTACCTGCAGTCGTCTCCTCCTGTGCTGATCACATATTTGTCTTCATGGGAGAACCGGATATTAGTCACATGAGCCGAGTGGCCGAGGTAGCGCTTGTGTTTGGCCTGCAGACGGAAAGGTGTGGCAGTCAGTCAGGTTAAGCGGTGAGAATATAAAAAATATTGCCTACACATTTTTTTAGGTGCATTTTGCTGCTGCACATTGCTTTTTCCCAGCACCAGTACTCCCGTCTGCTCCTGCCATCTACTGTAGATAAACACCGACTATGGATAAGTCCCTCATAAAAGCCCAATTCAAAACACCTGAACTATAACTTTAGGTAAGTTCACTTGCGTCCGTATCTTAAAATAAGTCAAAAGTGATTTTTCGTTTTACACGGGACACAAACTGTGTTCTCCAGGGTGAAAGTCCTGTGTTTGTTGTAAGAGGCTGCTAGGACATACGACCCTTGCAACCTTTTTTCGGGGGGCGTTCTGTATTTATTTTATCTTGCTTGATAAAGATAAAACTTCTGTGCAATAGACATGGGAGAAAAAAAAGGTAATTTGTTAAAAAAATAATAAGAGGATTTGTTGAAAATGAAATGCAGATGACTCACAAACTTCTCTGTGCAGGGAAAGTCGAACAGTTTGACCAATCCGAAGTCGTCACCGGTGGCGACGTTCATGCCGGCGTGAGACACACACGCACAGTTGACTTCAGCTTTGTCTGCGTTTCGCGGCCAAATCCCCAAAACTTCATCTCCCAGGATGCTGTGGGAGAGAAAAGACACGTTTGGTTGCAAAAGATACTTCTCTTATGAAGTTTGTATGGCTGTGTGTGTGTGCGTGTGTAACCTGGTCCATGTTGCCCAGGTGATTCTGTCGATGATGGTCTGGTCGTTCACCACCTTCCCTGAAGGAACCTCAAACACCTGCCGCTTATAGGCCCCTGTGGACACCTGCAGAAACACACAAAAGGTTATAGGTCATAGATAGAGACTTAATAAGATATATAATATGTACACGTGTGTATAAGTACCTGTATGTAACAGCTGTCGGCAGAGAAGTCGAGCTGCAGGATGAAAGCAGGGATGTCGCTGCAGTAAACCAGCCGGTTCAGAGTCGGTCCTCCGCTCACGTCGTAGATATCCACCGTGTTCTCCACAGAACCGACCGCCAACAGCCGCCGGTCCGGACTGAACCTGCACACGCACACGCACATATAAGTTACAGCACTACTCAATTAATGTGGCCCATATTCCCTTAATTCTCACACTCACAGTAATGTAAAGAACATATGTTCATGTATGAATTGCGACATGAAGATGAAGAGTTTAAAAAAAAGAGAGGATGTTTTGTTATAAATAAAACAGTTTATTAAAGTACAGCTGAAACGATTAGTCCAATAATCAGTCAATTTAGAAAATATTGATCAGGAAGTATTTTCAGGAAGTAATTTTTCATGTAAAAACATTTCATGGTTCCAGATTCACAAATGTGAATTATTTATTATTTATGTTTTAAACCAAACAATTGATTAATGATGAAAATGATCAGCAAATTAATCCATAATGAAAATGGTAATTAGTTAATAGTTAAATGAGTTCAACCTCAAACAACTACCACAGTTAAATATTGTTTTTAAATTAATGCATTAGTATTATTAATCTAATGATATAAAAATATAATCGCATAACAGTCACAGGGGACATTTTTTTCTACTTTTTAATTTTCACAATGTGCTATTATTTACTGAAGGAACGAATTTGAATACTTCATCCACCTTTTGGCTTATGTATTTTTGTAATAAACATAAACCAAACTCCTCTCTCTCTCTCACCGGATGTCCTGGATGGCGACGCTGCGGTCTCGTTTCTTCGCCCACATCTTCAGCGAGTTGGCGAGGAGGACGAGGAACTCGCCGTTCTTCATCCCCACCGCCAGCATCTCTCCGTCTGCACTGTAACTCGCACACCGGGCTGCGTGGCCGACGCACACCTTGTTCAACAGTTTCTACAAAAAGGGAGAGGAACGAGAACTCAATCAATCTACCAAAAAAACTAAAAAAAAAGATCATTGAACTCTTCTTATCAAAGAAATATCCCTGTGGAGAGTTTGGAGGAAGGATAATATTACCAATGCGGGATCTCTTTTTCTGTGTGTGTGTGTGTGTGTGTGTGTGTGTGTGTGTGTGTGTGTGTGTACCTTGTCAGTGAGGTCCCACAGTCGGATGGTGGCGTCGTCGCTGGCCGTGACGCAGAGCTCTTTGGCAGGATGGGCGGTCAGACCCCAGATGCCTCCCCGAGCGTGACTGTCCAGCAGCAAGTTGGACGCCGCGTTCTTCTCCCCGACCTCGAGGATCTCCCCGTCCTTCGTCCCCACCAGGATCTTACCCTGAGGAGGAAGAGGGAGATGTGCGCTGATGAGGAAGAGCTGCCCTGAGGGAGGACGGCGATCGAGGGGTGAAGATCAAAAGTTCTCACTTTGCCTCTGCAGACGGATCGGACGCACTCCACCTGCCGCCCCGTCTCCAGCTGGAAGGCTCGACAGCGTTTCATCTCCTGATCCCAGAGCTTCACCGCGCCGCCCTCCTTAGTCCTGACACACACACACACACACACACACACACACACACATACAATAAGAAGGTCAATCATTTCTGAAAAGAAAAATCCTATATATGCTATATACATTTTTCCTTTGGAAGTGTTCTTTCGGCTTGCAAAAATACAATTTCAAAATCGGTATTTAATTATATTTTAGGAAAACAACTGTAGTTCCATGTGCCCAAAGACTAAATACAGTCTAGATATGTATCGTATGGTTAAGACAATAGCTGTATCTCAGAAACTAGAATGAGCATAATCAAGTATTTGTTATGGACTCATAACAAAGATATGCACATGTGATTTTTCATATGATTTAAACATTTCAACGTTGTACTGTTGACCATTTGACCAAAGTATGTACGTATCAGATTTCAAGACTTTAGACAAAACCTAAAAAAATATAAAGGAAATGTAATCAGCCAACGTCATCATGTCTTCTTAAAAAGAGATAATTCATCACCAACTGAACCTTTTATCCTAATTATGAGTAATAATGAGTAATTCATAACTACAGTATAATTTTTCAAGTTTGTTTTTATTCAATGCACCTCTGTGGTGTCATTCAGAGTGATTCAAACTGGGACACGGTGTCTTACGATCCTGATAAAAGGTGAAAATGTATCAATATAATGGAAACGAATGTGGAAGCTGCTGTTTGACAGATTTCCCACGAGGTAAAATAAAGAATGTTGATCCGTTAGTAATGCAAATCATCCGTCGGTGTGAAACTCACGGCCTCTCCTTTCCCCCGGTGACGATGAGTCCGTCTCTCAGCGTGGTGTACATGGTGAACACCGGCCCGGTGTGGGCCTTCGCCACCACCCTCAGCAGGTAGTGGTCCCGCCACACGTACACGTCCCCGTTGATGGCTCCCGTGAACGTCAAGTTATTCTGAAAACACACAATGGTCATAGAGCTGAATAATTAATCACATTTCATATGATTCGAATAACACTCAATACATTCATTTTAACAATATTGATATGCATATATACGTATATTTATGTCGTTTTGGACTGAGCACTTTTACGACACACAATAACTCTGCAGGCGACTCACAGCCCCGAAGGCGACGGACAGCATGGTCTGCATCCGGCCGTCCTCCACCGTCCCCACCACGCCCTTCTTGTACATCAGAGCGCCGCCGGCCAGCGTCCAGAACTTCACGTGTTTGATTCCCACCGACACGAACTGGGAGTCCGAGTCCGGCCGAAACTCCACCACGAAGATCCGGTCCGGGTGTCCGGCTTTGCTGCACACTTTGGATCCTGTAGTGGAGTTATTTTTCAATTATTTATTACTATTAATTACTATTCTTACAGCATGGACACACCCACATCTTGTCATCTGTACTTTCTTTGACATACAAAAAAAGGACAATATAAAAAATGGAATCGTTATCTGAGCCGAAGCAAAAATGTATTTAAATATGCAAATATTCAGCGAGTGGATTGGTAATGTTATAATACTTTTGGCCATTTTAGATCAAAACTAATTAATAAATAAAACTTTAATTGTAGCTATTAATAAAAACTGAATATTGAACAGAAATGTAACAGCTGTAGTTTTACTGTACGTAGTGGTGGAATGTCAAGTACATGTACACAAGTACTGCAATAAAATGTGAGGTACTTTACTTTCATGACACTTTCTTCTTCTACTCCACTATTTAGTACAACTTTACAACACATAAAACATATTAACATTTTATCAATTAAATCCCTCAACAGTTTATACAAATATAGTGGAAACTATTTATTAGTCTATCAAACTAAAAGTGTATTGAAAGAAAATGTATTGGAAAATATTTAACTAATTCATCAAAATGTCGTTATTTCATGTAAAAAAAAATATATTTTCAACAGGAACATTTTCATTGCATGGACTTTTATTCTGGTATTGGTGCTTTTACTGAAGTGAATGGATCTGAAAACATCCTCCACCACTAACTGAGTGTATTTCAGTGCTTCAGTCTCTCACCTTCCTGCCAGCGCCACACAGTGATGGTGTGTTCAGGCTCCACTCCGACAGACAGCAGCAGCTTCCCTGTGGCGCTGAAGTTCACGTAGCCGACGCCTTTAGTGTGAGGGCAGCGGAGGATGGACAGAGTCTGTTTACTCATGGCATCCCACACGTGGATGGAAGGAGTGGTGCCTATACGTAAAAGATCCAGAGACAGGAGGAGAGAGAGAGAGGGAGGGCACAGAGTGAGGCTTCATCGGGACAGGAGGGAGACAGAGGGTCACAGAAACAGAGCAGCGAGAGGACGATGCAGCCGACAAACACCCTGAGAACCAGACCAACGTCAGCGCTTCTTTGTTGAAGCGTCACCAACAAATCGGCTTTTAGATCAATTTCCTGTTGGCGTCAGTTGGTTTCATTGCAGAAGACTGAAAGCTAAACACAAGGAAATAATTGCAAACACAGGTGCTGAAATGAAATTTCAAATAAATACCAAAAGCTGCCTCTTGCATTATTGATGAAAATAGTGGAGTATGCAGGTAAATGGACTTGTATAACACTCCCCTAGTCTTCCGCTGACTCAAAGAATGGTGCACTACATTTCAACATTGCCCATTTACTCACTATGGACTGACAGTTTAAAGCTATTTAACCAAACCACAGAGTTCACTGCAGAGAAAGAAAAACAGCATCCCAAAATATATATTTGAAGCCCAAATGCACCGTCAATGATCAAGAAGAGTCACTTGTGCTTTTTTTGGACTGGAAATCAAATTCATGCATCCCCGTCATGCAACACTGTGGGGACATTGACTAAATCTAAGTTTGAATAATTCAATTAAAACTATTTCAGATGAAAATAACACATTTGGTGTCTTGAATATAATGTATTTTTTTCTCGGTTAGTCATGATTGAAGCAAAAAGGAAAGTATAAATTTAACAGCTTATTTCAAACTTGTCAACTGTAGTGTACAATAGTAAACTTCCCCTACAGATAATTATATTACGAGCACACTGATACTGATAATGTACTTGTTTTACATTCCCTGTGGCATGGGGAAGTCTGCTGCGTGAAATCTCCAATGCAGAACAATTAGGATGAGGTTCTGCGGCTCTCAACTGCATTACGACAGGAGAATCATTGTTTAAGTATTAATGAGCACGTTGAAGGTGTTTCAGGTCGCTGCTTGTTTGAGTTCCCGCTAAAACTCTGCCGCCGGCCTCTGGGTGTCAGGGTGTCTGTCGTGGAGCGGCGGTTTGGTTTTTACCTGGAAGTTCACTGACGTCACCTGAGTTGTTGTGAGAGAGATGGCGACAAATGAGGCCAGCCAAAAACACACAAACACACAAACACACACACACACGAGAAGAAAAACAGAACAAAACAAAAGAAACAAACAGATAAAAACGTGAAGTGAGTTGTTTAGAGAGATATTTATGGGACTTGCTGCTTAAATCAACCTTAAAATAATCAGCAGATGAATACTTAATTAAAATAACCCTTAGTGTTAAGCTCTACCGTCTACAACAGTAACATATTTTGTTTTACAATCATTCATGAGTAATAATAATCTAATGATATAATATAAAATAGTCACAGGGGACATTTTTCTATTTTTAATACTTTAAGTAAATTTTTCTGATTATACTTACATAGTTATACTGTAACATTTAAATGCAGGACTTTTACTTGTTACAGAGTATTTATCTTCATTGTGGTTTTAGCTGATAACAGATTTGTTAATACAATAAAGCTGAATTTAAGAGATAAACTACATGACACAATTTCCTTCACCTTTTAAATCTCCCTCTGTGTTTAGTGTCTGTTTCTATTCACTCTCAGTGGAAAACAAGTAAAGCAAGCAGGTTAAACATAAAGCAGAGGAGAGAAAAGCAGGACTCATTTAGCTCAGACGAGTTAGTAGAGAAACACACCAACATGCAGAAACACACACAGACAGACACACACACACACACACACACACGCTCAGTGTACCGATCTGTCCGGTGGCGATGACATTTTTGTATTTCGGGTGCTGGTTGGCGGTCAGAGAGAGGATGTCATCCGTGTGTTCCAGGTAGAAACTCTGAGTTCCTGCAGCACAAGAAGTCACATGAACGCATCACTTTGATCTGAAAGGTCACAGGTTCAATTACCAGCAGCAGCAAGTTATATTAATATCAATTTAAGCATCTTTAAGCATAATTTTACTGTCCGTAAGTCGAACATCAATGCTCTTTTTTTTCAACATGGAAACATCAAGCTTGTTGTAAGCTAATTACGCTAAATATGTAAATATTGTACTTTTTACTCCTCTACATGTATCTGACAACATTAGCTACTAGTTTATTTTGACTACTTTTTAATGTCGAGATGATTTAATAAAGAATGTAAATAGAGGAATGCTGTTTTATTATGTCTTAAGCAGTGGTGTATAGTAACGAAGTAGAAATACTTCGTTACTGTACTTAAGTAGTTTTTGGGGATATCTGTACTCTACTTTACTATTTATATTTCTGTTTACTTTTACTTTTACTTCACTACATTTTGCAAAGAAAACTGATACTTTTACTCCGATACATTTCTCCTGAAACCTTCGTTACTCGCTACAAAATCAAATCTATCTTTAGAAAAAAACAAAAACATCGGGGACTGTGGTGGAACACAGACTCCACCAAGCAGGTTTTGCGAATCACAATGTTTTGCATTTTCCCTCTACTTCCTCTAGTCCAGCGCTCCCAAACCTTTATGCGTCACGGACCGGTTACGTGAAGACAATATTTTCACAGACCGGGTCCGACCTCGGAGAGACGGGAGACAACGACACCTGACGTGTGTTCGTTATGTCCAGTCTACTGACTCTACTGCTAACTAAACCTTTAGTCCAGTCTACTGCTTAACTTATAACGCACTGCACAAAGACAGGATGTTGGAATGGAAGCAGGTTTTCATGCTTTTTTGGCGATCTCAGGATACTCTGCCTTGGTTTCCAGATCACCGACAGAGTTGTAACAGACTTACGTTTCATTTTTAGAGTAACGTAACATCTTGACATGTGTCAAGAGATTCCGTCTGAGGTTACCACAGACGGATGTATGCGGTCATTTTTCACAATAAAACATCTTTCCGGCCTTGATTTTTTTTTATTTAATTGAAATGTTTCATTCATTCTTTCTGTGGCCCGGTACCAAGAGACCCACAGACCGGTACCAAGAGACCCACAGACCGGTACCAAGAGACCCACAGACCGGTACCAAGAGACCCACAGCCCGGTACCAAGAGACCCACGGCGGGCGGAATGAGCATACTTATAACCACACTGTTACAAGTCCTTCATAGTGTCATATTGCTTTTTGGAGAATTATGATGATAAGTTCATAGTAGATGCAAAAGTATACTTAGGTACAATATATTATGTTGAACATAATATATGTGGTTATTTTATCAACACAACTCCTGGTCCTTGGTCACGGTGACCACAGCACTTAAAAGAATAAACTTCATAATTCTCAAAATTCTGACCCATTGCTTTTTTATTAAAAGCATGTACTTGTACTTTTACTTTCAATACTTAAGTACATTTTATATCAGAAAAATACTTTTGATACTTAAGTACAGAAAATATCAGATACTTTAAGACTTTTACTCAAGTAGTATTTTAATAGGTGACTTTTACTTTTACTGGAGTAATTTTCCAGTAAGGTATCTTTACTTTTACTCAAGTACGGTTTTTGGGTACTTTATACACCACTGGTCTTAAGCAACCTGGCAGTATATAAAGTAGATCATTAATTGATTCCGCCTTTACCAGGTGCAACATTAGTAAACATTAGGTACATATTAATGCATCAATAATTATAATCCAATAATATGATAGAACTTTTACTTTGATTGCTAACACTTATATACTTTAGTTAGGTAAAGTCATAAGTGCAGTACTTACTAGAAATACTTGTAACAAAGTATTTCTAGACAGTGATATCGCTACTTTTACTTAAAGGCACAGTGTGGGATTTAGAGGCATCTAGCGGTGTGTTTGCAGATCAAAACAGTCAAAACAGTGTGTTTTATGACTGCGTTGCCGTGGTTACCAGAGGTGAGACTGTGGACGATGGCGGTGGCGGCGGTGTGGTAGACGATGTCGGTGCCGTCGTTGAGGTAGTGCAGGTTGTTGCGACAATCGAAGCCCCGAAAACCAAACACGTGATCCAAAACCAGGTCCTGCAAGAGAGAGGAGGAGACAGGTGAACAGGGGACAGACTGAGGGAGGGAGAGAGAGAGAGAGAGAGAGAGAGAGAGAGACAGACAGGTAGAGAGACAGACAAACCTCCACCAGTCTCTTCTTCTTGGAGACGTTGTTCTTCTGGAGTTTCTCCGGCTGCGGCGCCGCTCGACTCACCGGAGGCCTGAATGACCGATCAGACTATTAATCAAGTGATCAATCAACCTCCGTCAAAGACGGGTGGAGGAACAGTCAGTGAGACAGCATGGTCAGTCTGAAGACAGACAGGACAGACAGAAATGAGTCAGGACAGACAGGCAGGTCAGCCACAGACAGATGGGTTCTTCTTGCTGTGATCCTTCTGTCACAAAACCTACTGCTGCTATGAATACTGAGTAATTACTTATAAGAAGTAGTAGTAAGCAAACTAACAGTTGTAATACAAGTAGTAATAGTAAAACACACACACACACACACACACACACACACACACACACACACACGCACACATAGAATGAAGAGGCATTACAACAGTAATAGGTGGACAGACAGGTGTTACCTGGATCCCCTGGACAGCAGAGGGATAGAACCAAGGTACAGAGCTTTAGAAAACACACACACACACACAAACACACACACACACGCACACCTCTTCACATACAAACACAACAACACACTCACTCAAACACACATAAAAGGCCTCATGCCTCAGCTTAAAGAAAAGTGATAGTTCTGTAGTGAAAAGAAGCGTCTTTTTCTGTTTTCTGAGTAGATTTATTCATGGACGTCTATTCATGATGAACATAATGACTCTGTGATATCCTCTGAAATGTAAAAACATGTGTATCATGTCTCTGTTTTCTGATTTCAAGGTGTTTTAAAGTACCTTAATCTGCTCCATGAACTACAACAAGTAACTTCCAGCTGTTTTTAAAACGCCTGCATGCACCTGTCATGTCCTCTAGATACCAGTAGGGGGAGGATGTCTCTCTGCTTTTCAAAATAAATCTTACATTAAAGGAACAACGTGTTACATTTAGGGAGATTAATTGGCAGAAATGGAATACATATACAAAACTGTGTTTTCATTAGTGTATAAATGACCTGAAACTAAAAATTGTCATATCTATATAATATAATAATAATAGTTGTTATATCTCTTCCATGTTTCTACAGCAGCCCAAGACGGACAAACACTAATGAACACTACCTTTTCTGGTCGTTTACCTGAGTGTTATTTGCCATCACTTAATTAAGCCAAACCTGCTGCTTTATTGTTTGTGTTTAATTTACCCTGTAGAGTGTAGTTTTTTTGTATATTAAGTTGAAATGACGCCAATGGAACCAACTGATTTCATAAACCAAACCCTCAAATGAAAGGCAGAGAATGTTCTTATCTCCTGTGATCAAATCCCTGGATTCACTTGTTTCTGTAACAATACATACAAGCAGTATAATATTGCTATTTCTCTGTTCTATCAAGGCCTCCCTACACTCGGATGCTGTAACACAGAACATATAATCTACTTAGACCTATCATATTGACATTTAGCACGTCTGGAAAGCATCTACACAGTAAGTTTCATACTTACTTGACAATGCCCTGCCTCCAGGGGAATGCAAGTTAAAACACAACACAGATATTAAAAGTTTCTACAAACACGGCCAGAGAGCAACACTTAGAAACACATGAGGGTACTTGAGGATACTACACCTTTAGGCCTTTCCACTACAGGAACTTAACCTGAACTACAGACCACAATGTTACTAAAACAAGTGCAGTTCAGTTGTAGGACATCTATGATGAAAGTGATGCTAATGCTGGTCTTTTACAGGTGATGACGTTGAAACATCGGCATCCTTAAATTAGCTTCCAGTCCCGGTCTCTCTCTCTCTCTCTGCGCTCCATGCCATAAAAAAATACATCCGGCTAATACATTTTTTTTAAATTAGGAGACAAGGAAGTAACAAGGAAAAGGAAAAATATGGATGCTGCATTTGTCCGCGCTGCCATGTTGAAAATTGTTGCCTGAAGTTACAGGTCCTTAAGTTTCTGTGGTGGAAAAAGTCTGTACTGCTGCAAATTTACAAAAACAATTAGAATCTCCTTCCTTTTTTATTTTATTTATAAAAGCACATATTGAAAGCTTTAAAATTAAGATTGGTGATCCATTATTTTACCCTTAAAATGAGTTAATCTTGTCGTGCATGATTAAGGGGTCGTTTTTTGTTGAGTGTTTTGAAGACAGAAACTCACTGAAAACACTGAAATAGTAATAATCTGCTAGCATGTGAAATGTGGAAACACACAGACCAAATGAGCCAAACAGTTTGTTTCATGAAAAACACTTATTGATCATGCAGAAAATGTGCACAGGTACAAACACACACACACACACACACACACACACACACACACACACACACCATCTAAGTAAAAAAAGCATAAAATAAAGAGACATAACGCTGAATGTCAACAACAGCAGAATACAAACTGTTTTTAAAGCTTTTAACTGTATATGTAATATTTTAAAGCTTAAACTGCTGACAGAATATTTCTAACATGTGTACTTGCTATTTTTAACAAAGTACAAGATCTGAGTACTTCTTCCACCTCTACTTTTCTAATAGAAATGTAGTTTATTTATGCGTGTGTGTGTGTGTGTGTGTGTGTGTGTGTGTGTGTGTGTGTGTGTGTGTGTGTGTGTGTGTGTGTTACCTCTCCTCAGCAGACACCTCCTTCAGCTGGTGGTGAGGTTTGGTTCCTCTCATCTCTCTGAGGCTGACGGCGTACATCTTAGTGGTGTAATCCACCGTCTTCTCTCGGGCAACGTCACTGTCGTAACCTGCGCGCACACACACACACACACACACACACACACACACACACACACACACACACACACACACACACACATATACACATTTGAGTTTTGTTGCATAAAGCTTTGTTGTGTCATTATAATTGTTTTATTTATATCATTATTATCTCTGCCAGGAGGATCCTGCGCTCGGTTGTGTGTGTGTGTGTGTGTGTGTGTGTGTGTGATTGAGTGTGCACCTCATGTGAACTGTCACACACACACACACTGCTGCCTACCGCACTTTTTTTAGTCTAGTGCAGAGAGACACACCCACCTCCATCCTCTTCGACGTCGTCGTCCGACTCCTCGCTGTCCGCGGTGGGTCGGTTGTCGCAACTCAAAGGCCCCTCCCCCTCGACAGTGACCCCGCCCCCTCGCTCCCTCGCCCAGATCATCAGGGCGGTGTCGGCCCCGCCCACCGTCAGCAGCGCGGCGTCGTCCTGAGCCCAGCGGACGTTGGTCACCTGAGCGCTGTGGCCCACGTAACGCTTAAAACGAGCGTACTGACCCTGGAGGGAGGAGAACAAAAGAAGTGATGACGACAATGAACAAATACCGCAGTAGAAATACAATGACATTCAAATCAGTGTCATTATCCAGGGATGAATGGTAAAAGTACTTTTTTTAAGTTATTAGATCAGATGGAGAAATACAGTAAAGAAAGAAACAACTAAAGACAGAAGCAAAGCAATAAGGTAGGAAATAAAGAAATAAGAAAGGAAAGGGGAAAAAATGACATTTTCAATCAAGAAGCAAAGAAAGAACAAAAGAAAGAGACAAAGACTGACTACAAGGTGGACAGAAAGAGACGGGGCAAAGCAAAAAGGGAGACAAAACTGAAAAAGAGGAAGAATTGTTGGCCAAAAAAGAAAGAAAGACCAAGAATGAAAGAAAAAAAATATTATAATAAGAAAGAAAGAAAGAAAGTTGGAATGGAAGAAAGGAGAATTCAACAATGGAGCAAAGAAAAAAGAAAAAAGAAGAGAGGCAAAATAAGGCAGTAAAGAAAGGAAGTCTTCTTTGGATTAATACATTATTTCTTCTCATGTTAACATGCGATTAACATGTTTATCTCGTGTTAATCTCATGTTTATATCATGTTTATCTCATATTCATCTCATGTTATCTCATATTCATCTCATGTTTATCTCATATTCATCTCATGTTTATCTCGTGTTTATCTCGTGTTTATCTCGTGTTCATCTCATGTTTATCTTGTGTTTATCTCATGTTTATCTCATGTTCATCTCGTGTTCATCTCATGTTCATCTCATGTTTATCTCATGTTTATCTTGTGTTCATCTTATGTTTATCTTGTGTTTATCTCATGTTTATCTCATGTTCATCTCATGTTCATCTCATGTTTATCTCATGTTAATCTCGTGTTAATCTCATGTTTATCTCGTGTTCATCTCATGTTTATCTCGTGTTCATCTCATGTTTATCTCGTGTTTATCTCATGTTTATCTCATGTTTATCTCATGTAAAACATAAAACATAAAAGCAAAATAAAAACCTTGAAACTTGATGTTCATCTCATATTAATCTAATGTTCATCTCGTGTTCATCTCATGTTTATCTTGTGTTTATCTCATGTTTATCTCATATTCATCTCATGTTTATCTTGTGTTTATCTCGTGTTTATCTCGTGTTTATCTCATGTTTATCTCGTGTTTATCTCGTGTTTATCTCGTGTTTATCTCCTGTTCATCTCATGTTTATCTCATGTTTATCTCGTGTTCATCTCGTGTTCATCTCATGTTTATCTCGTGTTCATCTCGTGTTCATCTCATGTTTATCTCATGTTTATCTCATGTTAAACATAAAACATAAAAGCAAAATAAAAACCTTGAAACTTGATGTTCATCTCATATTAATCTAATGTTCATCTCGTGTTCATCTCATGTTTATCTTGTGTTTATCTCATGTTTATCTCATATTCATCTCATGTTCATCTCATGTTCATCTCATGTTTATCTCGTGTTAATCTCATGTTTATCTCGTGTTCATCTCATGTTTATCTCGTGTTAATCTCGTGTTAATCTCATGTTTATCTCGTGTTCATCTCATGTTTATCTTGTGTTTATCTTGTGTTTATCTCATGTTAAACATAAAACATAAAAGCAAAATAAAAACCTTGAAACTTGATGTTTATCTCATATTAATCTCATGTTCATCTCATGTTTATCTCGTGTTTATCTCATGTTTATGTTGTGTTTATCTCATGTTTATCTCGTGTTCATCTCGTGTTCATCTCATGTTTATCTCATGTTTATCTCGTGTTTATCTCGTGTTTATCTCCTGTTCATCTCATGTTTATCTCATGTTTATCTCGTGTTCATCTCGTGTTCATCTCATGTTTATCTCATGTTTATCTCATGTTAAACATAAAACATAAAAGCAAAATAAAAACCTTGAAACTTGATGTTCATCTCATATTAATCTAATGTTCATCTCGTGTTCATCTCATGTTTATCTTGTGTTTATCTCATGTTTATCTCATATTCATCTCATGTTCATCTCATGTTCATCTCATGTTTATCTCGTGTTAATCTCATGTTTATCTCGTGTTCATCTCATGTTTATCTCGTGTTAATCTCGTGTTAATCTCATGTTTATCTCGTGTTCATCTCATGTTTATCTCGTGTTTATCTTGTGTTTATCTCATGTTAAACATAAAACATAAAAGCAAAATAAAAACCTTGAAACTTGATGTTTATCTCATATTAATCTCATGTTCATCTCATGTTTATCTCGTGTTTATCTCATGTTTATCTCGTGTTCATCTCATGTTTATGTTGTGTTTATCTCATGTTTATCTCGTGTTTATCTCATGTTTATCTCGTGTTTATCTCATGTTTATGTCGTGTTTATCTCATGTTTATCTCATGTTTATCTGGTGTTAATCTGAGGTAAATGTTCAACCGTGACTAGAAACCAGTGACTGTTGTCGTACTCGAACAGGGTAGCCGAACAGTTTCAGGAAGCCGAAGTCGTCTCCGGTGGCGAGCAGCGCTCTGTCTCTGGTGAGCGACGCGGCGTTGATGTCGGTGATGTCGCTGTGCGTCGGCCAGATCCCGTCACAGCTCGGACCCAGAACACACGTCCAGCTGGACCACTCGACTCGCTCCAGCTACACACACACACACACACACACACACACACACAATGAGGTTAGATGACATTTGAGATTTCCCTGATACAGAGAAATAGAGAAATAGGACAATAACGCTTAGATAAGTAACCCAGAACAACAAAGTTCTGAAAATAGCACGATTGTGTTGTTGTATTTCTATAATTAAAAGCAATATTTAGTTGGGATATTATTTTTAGTTGTAAGGCACGTTATATATTTGATCCCGCCTTTTTTTCTCCCAGCATTCATCTGTCATATCAAACAAACTGGGACATATTCAGGAAAAGCTTAGCTTGAAGATTGTAAGATTTTAACTCAGCACAAATGAGACAACACACACACACACACACACACACACACACACACACACCTCAGAGTTTTTGATGGTTTGTCTTCTTCCTTTCGGGGCTTCGAAGAAAAGTTGCTCTTTGGCTCCTGTGTTCACCTGCAGCAGTTTACCTGCAAAACACACACACACACACACACACACACACACACACACACACACACACACACATACACACACATACACACACACCACGTTATAGTTTCAAACACACCCTTCAGCACAGTGAAGTGAAACCTGTTCGGGTCGAAGAGGACTTTAAAGATGAGCAACAGGTGAAGACGTAGAGAACTGTGTTACCTCGAGCGTCCCAGTCGATGTGTGTGATGTAGCTGGACGCCCCTTTGCAGATCCCCACTCTCTTACTGGTCAGCACGTTGTAGATGTCCACGAAGCTGTCGTGTGACGCCACCGCCAGGAACTTACCTGAGTCTGAGAACGTGTGTGTGAGAGAATGTCAGATGTGAGTGAGTGGATGTACCTCTGAACCCCAAAAAGCAGCAAGAAAAAACAAATGCCCTGAAACTGCTTGTAGTTCAGAAGGTTAGGCAATAGTGTGTGTGTGTGTGTGTGTGTGTGTGTGTGTGTGTGTGTGTGTGTGTGTGTGTGTGTGTGTGTGTACTTGGGGTGAAGCGGACGTCAGAGATGGCGTCGCGGCGATGGTGGAAGCTCAGGAGATCCTCCAGTGTGTCGGCGTTCACCACCAGCACGCCTCCATCGCTCAGACCGACGGCCAACGCCTTTCCGTCGGGGGAGAAGGCACAGCAGCGACCGCCTGGACACACACACACACACACACACACACACACACACACACACACACACACACACAGCCAATCAGTCTGTTACCTTGTGAGTTACACTTCTAGTTAATCAATGTGGTAATTTAATTACTTGGCAGTGCACGTCCTCTCGCCTCTTTCCCTTTCTTCCTGTCAACTCTCTTTTGTTTATTGCATAATGGAGCCAAAATGTCCAAACTTTACTTAAAATGTGCAAAGTCACCTATATATCAAAGCACTTCTACCTCTCTGTAACTATAAATCTCTGTTAAAACTGTTCTCTGCCTGTGATTGCTTTGATCTCGTTTACTGTCAGCTTTACGTTTTATTTACTGACTCTGTTTATTCTTGTTTTTTTGTGTGTGAATAATTCTACTACGGTGTTGCTGCTAAAGAGCACGTATGCTGTTGAATACAAGTCTTTTTCAGGTGGACCACCTCACTGAAGCCAGTTTAAAGTCAAGTTCATTTTCACAGAAATGAACTGAAACCAGCAGGTGTCCAGAAGGAAGGAGACTAATCTGAGAACTGATGGATGATTTACAAGGTAGAGCATTATAGTAGGATTTGTCCTCCGTCTCTTACCTCTCTTCAGCTTGCGGACGGCCACCATGCGGTGATTGGCCGACGTCTCCCACAGTCGCAGGGTTTTATCGTCGCTGACGGTGGCGCAGACGGGAAGGAGGGGGTGAGCGGCCAGACCCCAGACTTCCCCCTCCATGTGGCCCTGCACACACACACACACACACACACACACACACACACACACACACACACACACACACACACATTTATCAATAGGAAAACATGTGTATACTGTATTTATTTAGACACTGGACCGCTCAGTTTGGTTGTTTAATATGATTTACTCACTGAAATATCGCTATACTTTGAGGCCCTGGGTTTCGCCTCGCAGGCTACATATGTGGACTTCCTGCAGACACTGCTCAGGGCTGTCAAGTCCCTCGACTTCATCTGCATGCTTTTCAGGTAAATCTTAATTTTTGTGTGTAATTTACAATACATATTCTTCTAGAAAGACGCTAGAATTGAATCACATAAAGCCCAGTGCTCTTTGTAGTATATATTATGATGTAGTTTATTATCTATAATTACTAGTTATATTATGTATCATAAAGTACACGTCTCTATCCATCTCCCCCAGTAGAAACTCTTCAATCCACTGTCTCTTTTGTTACGCTGCCGTTATCAGTGAAAGCAAACCAATACATTTAATTCTGCAACTGCTGATCGATCTGCAGCACACGGCTCTCCTCGCCATGGCAACAGGTACCCGACCACCAGACTTTTAGAAATACCTGAGGTCTCTCTCTCTCTCTCTCTCTCTCTCTCTCTCTCTCTCTCTCTATATATATATATATATATATATATATATATATATATATATATATATATATATATATATATATATATATCTCCTGATAGAAGTGATTCCTTTGATAAAGACATGAATCAAAAGTCCATTTAGTAGCTCTGGAGCTTTCAGTCATGTATCATGATCATCCTCGGCAGATGGCGTTTGCCCTGTTGTCATGGAAATGTATGTTGAATTTGAAAGACTTCTCACTCGTGTCAGCTCAAAAATGAAGCTCGAGAGCTCCTTCTTTCTCCTGATGATTAGATAAGATAAGATCATCCTTCATTAGTCTATATAGAGCCGGGACTTACATTGATATTGATAATATTTCAGGTGACTAAAGTACACGTTGCTGCTGCTCCTGTCCACAGCAGTGCATCACTGGAGTCCTACTGACCACCATCTACTGACTGTGAACCTCATACCTCACTTCAAAAGACCCAAACTGTCCCTGTAAGGTGAATGTGGTGAATCAGCGAACTGCTAAGAGCCCCACCAGTGTTTAATGTCTTTTTAACAGAGATTAAACTGTCCACTGGACTATTTAGGAACCACATGCAGTACCTGCACCAGCAGGGTCATGGGTCCGGTCTTGTCGATCTCCAGAACTTCTCCGTTTTTGGTTCCCACCAGGATGTGACCGTGACCCAGAGTGATGGCCCTGATGGACGGGTTGTCCTCCAGCAGCAGGCCTGCACACACACACACACACAAGCGCAAACACACACACACACATATACACTTTACATGTCTACAGACAGACGTGTGTGTCACCATGTGACCACCTGGTGGCAGTGTTGCATAGACGAGTGTCTACTGTTTTCCACTGCTTTCCCTAAAACCCATAACAATTATGACAATGTTCCCCATGAATTAATCTACAAAACTCAAATAAATAACAGCTAAAAAAAATAAAAAATAACCACATCTCTGGCCTGTCAACGGAGAATGAGAACAAACATAAAAAAGAAGCAGTTGTAACACACTCTTTTACTTTACTTGTGACATTTAAAAAGCATGTTTAACTTTATTGAGTTCACTGATGTCAGAGAGACATTCACATAGCTCATTCCCACAAAAACAAAAGTTTTGATCAAGTATTTTTGGAGAGAGAGGATGTGTTCTCAAAGTTTGAGGGTTCACCTTTAGAGCCCGGGGACAGCGCCGCTCTCTTGATGGCGTACGTCTTCAGGCAGCGGTCGAACATGTCGTCCCACAGCTCCACCACGCCGTCCTTCCCGCCCGTCACAAAGCCCTGACAATAAATATATATTAATTGATTTCATAAGTTAATTTAGGTTTTGGGAGCAGCCTCCTTATACCTGTGAACACATCTTGTCCTGTTGTCGCAGTTTCCTCCTCCCTCCCTCCCTCCCTCCCTCCTTTCCTTACTCCCTCTGTCAGATATGCCATCCTTCAGTCTTGTAATCCTCCCCTGACAGGTTTCTCTCTCTCAGCCGCCCACTCAGCCTGAGATCTTCACATCTGTTTGATGTTTCCTCTGAAGAATCTCACACAGTCGACGTCGTGTCGGGAAGTCTATTTTTACTACGTTTTTTGTTCTGTTCGTTTTTTGCTTTGAGTCATAAAACATTCACTGACACCCTGAACTCTGATCATAATAAAGTTATTCCATAAAAGTGAACACTTGGAAATGGAAAAGTTTGATTTCAGCCTTCTTCTCGCCTGGCATCGTCATCTCTTCTGATGGCGAGAAGAAGGACGCTGATGATGGCTGGACAGTCACTCATTTTACATTTGCCTTACAGATGCTTTTGGGGTAACGAGGCCCCGATGTGGTTTGGGATGCAGACGCCTGTTTGAAAGCAAAGTGCGCTGCTCTGCTGTCATTCACATGTGCAAAGAAACATGGCGGACTCTGCAACACTCAAACGTGTGGCAACCAGCCACATTTTAAATTGCAGTAATTTAATGACAATTTCAAGGGGCTTTACTGGTAATAATGTGCATCATTTAGGGAAAGAGAAAATAAGATTTGATCAAGAATTGAAGATGAAAACCAGACAACATTCACAGAAGGATGCTGCCTTCAAGTAGCAATGAGGATAAAGTTATTCTAAATACATTTTTTTTAAAAGAAACAGATGATGAACTGTGATATCAAATCAGATTGAATTCATGAAAACAAGGAATGAGGTTGTGAGGATGTAAAGAAGTTTTTGGTAAATCCAGACTCTCCTGTGAGTCTCTATATTGGCTCATCTGTCCGTAAATCCTGTTACATAAAAAGAGCGAGAGAGACGTATACTGAATGAAGAGAGCGAGTTAAAACAATGACAGAGCGAAGATGGGAGGAAGACAGAGAGAGAGAGAGAGAGAGAGAGAGGGAGAAACAGATGAAAGAAGAAACGCCAACAGCAAAATAAATTGAAATCTACTACACGTCTGCTCACTCCTACATTTCATTTTTGGCCATGTAGCCGACGTTTCTGCTCAAAATTACAAACACTGAGTGCAAGTGTTGATGAGGTTCACATTTACCAGAGACCTCATCTAGTAATGATGACTTCTGTCTCTCATAATTCAAAGTAAAATATCTCAATAAGACAGAATACAAGCATTACTGTAAGTATGCTGTACATTGCACAGACATACGCAGTGAAAAGGACTTTGTACATAAAAAGTGATTGGATGATCATCTGTCAATTAAACTTTTACCAGAGGGAGCGGAGAAAAGAGCGAAAACATTTTTTCCATCCAGAAAAACCTTGATGACGTTCAAAATTTCTAAAATATCAAATAGCTTTGCATGCAAAGGACTGCAGTGGGAATAAAGCTGACATTCCTAATCAGGTCACAGAATACACTGTCACACCTGTTATCTCGTAATTATGAGATCGTTTCTCATAATTATTCATTAGTACGTCATCATTATGGGATACAGAAGTCATAATTAGAGCTCAAAGGAGAACGGCTGCTTCTTCATGTGAAAAGGATCCGTTGAGGCGGTTCAGGATGAATAGATGAATTTAATAAAAAAACGGGCATTTAAGAGTCGGCTGCCAAACAGCAGCAGGAGGGGTGTTGTTGTGAGGCGATCCAGCAGAGAAGAAACACATTAATCCTTTAAATCCCTGGCTGTTTAATTCATAATATAATACTTTGAACATTTCCCCCTTTTTTTCACTTTCCACTTTTAGTTATAAGGAGCTTTTTTTTCTAAGTACAGCATGATTTATTGTTTTGAGTTTTGGTTTTGAGTCAAAAGGCGTGGATGTCGAACATCAATGTAAAGACCTGAAGAATAGATTATCCTTCATGAAGCTGATTATGTAGAGGCAACTCTCTCTGACTCTCTCTCACACACACACACACACACACACACACCTTGTCGAGGGAGAACATGGCGAACACCGGTCCGTCGTGGGCTTTGATGGTTTTCAGCAGCAGCGCTTCCTTCCAGATGTAAACGTCTCCGGTGGCGGCGCCGGAGAACACCAGCGCCTCGCTGCGGCCGTAACACACCGACATCATGGTCTCCGGCCGGCCGACGCTCTTGAACACACCGCGCCTGAAGGTCAGACCACCGCCTGGAGGGCAGACAGAGAAGTGCTCCATCAGACACAACTTTATTAAACTGCCACATGCCAAACATAGGAAATAAACAAATACAAGCATGGTCGCATTTTAGAATAACTACACGCTATTTAGCATTAGTTAAGCATTAATAAACACTTAATTCATCATTTATAAAGCATTGTTCCAACATGAACACTACAAGTATGCAATTCATAAACACAGTTATAAATGTGTTATTCTTGATTAATAAGCTTGTAAATGAAGTATTAAGGACTTATAGATGATTAATAAGATAATGTACTAATAATACTAATGAGTTATGAGTTCATGTTGGAACAATGCTTTATAAATGATGAATTAAGTGTTTCCTAATGCTTTACTAATGCTAAATAATGTGTAGTTATTATAAAGGGGTACCAAAAGCATTAAGAGTATTTGATTGGTGACAGTTAATAAAAGTCAGATAGTGTCATTACCTGTATTTAAAAACAGAAAAACGGTTACAATATAAAGTGTGGAAAGTCCAGTTATAATTTGAGGTGAAACAGGAAGTAAGATGTTGAAGATGAACAAGTATGATTTTGTATGCATTCTGCGTCACGTTGTCAACCATCCTCCTCTTCTCCTCTCCCCCTGAGGAAGGTTTCTCATAGTTTGAAAACCTCGAGCCTGAAGGTCACACAATCTCACAAACGTTACACAGAGGAAGCTACATTGGATTCATTTCAGACTTTAATTGTCTCTTTAGGGACCGCGGCTGTTGACGCAGCAAATGATCAGCAGAGGACAATAGAGTGCTAATGTATTCACGGCGATCGCATTA
>JBAMJR010000172.1:1520000-1535000 GCA_038501785.1 Myoxocephalus aenaeus
GAAACCATAGATCATCTTAGACGGCGTATTCTCAATCATCAATAACTAATCTCAACATCAGACGTTTCTCCGCTCCTCTTCATCGGGTGGAGAATGAAACTGAACACAGTCTGCAGTGTTTTCGCCCTCAGCAGAGAATACGCCTGCTCGTTTTTTTTTAATGCAAATGATTCTGTGGAGGGTGAGTCGGCGTGTTTCAGCCGTCTGAGAGTTTCACATGGAGAGACTTTGCTCCCAGGAGGTTTGGGGACTGGCAGCGCTCCACTTTCATGCTGCTTTCCATTTACAGAACTGCATATTTCCGGAGCGTCACGGTGGATCAGCGCTGTGAGTTACAGAGCATTTCACTGTGTCTGGGATATAAGACTCCCTGTTCTCTCCTCAACTTCTCCGGTTTTCTCCTCACAGTCAAATCTTCTCAAAGGAAACAAAATGGTCCAAATTTCAAAGAGCCAAACATCTAACGTCTAACTCAACTCCTCCTCTCTGTTCACCTTTTACCTTCACTGTTCATCTTAATTTGATAATAATTTAAAAAAATGGTATAATCGGATAAGTGGGTGTGAGCTAAACACTATGAGAGGAATTTATTGATTTAACTGAAACAAGACTAAGAGTCTGCAGCTCAACATGTTTATCAGGTATAATGGTTATCATGTGCACTATCATATTTGGACATATTTGGGATAAACATGTTGTCTTGATGATGCTGGACGAAAGATCAGAGGATCACCAAAGTTATTACATTTCATCCTGAGTGGAACATGAACGTCTGAACAATTTATCACCATCCAATATAGTTGTTGAGATACATACAAGCTATATGTGACAAGGTGGAGACATTACATGAAAAGTCTATGAATATCTGTAAACGTCTCATGACGATTTATCCGATTGGTGTTGAGAACTCTAGTTAAAAATGGAAAACCAGAGGAACCGTCGGGGGATCACCACTCAACAGGATTAACTCTGGGGACCATGAACATCTGAGCAAATCTATTGAATAGTTGTTGAGATATTTCAGTTCGGACCGCAAAAACGAAAAGAGGGGAGGAGGAAACTGAAGAGAGGGAGGTAGGAAGGAAGGATGTAAAAAAAAAAAGGGAAAGAAGGCATGGCAAGGATGAGGGATTACAATAAAGAAAATAATAAGCCATGTTTTTCTTGCTCTTTCCAATTAAACTTTGGAGCAACAGTTAAATCTAAACACACGCACACACACACACTTTCAGCTCTATCTCCAAACAGCACATTGTTGCAGCACTGGCGAACGGTAGTCACGGGGATGTGTGCCAGGCAGCGGCTGGCTTTGGAGATAAGGCGTGTTTTAGGATCGCCATGGCAACTGCACGGAGCCTCGCCGAATGTGGCTGAATGAGAACGAGGAGCTGATGGAGTGCAGCCCGCCATTGAAACATTTATACATGTGCAAGGCGGCTCTGTGAAACCACTTTGGAGCTGCTGAGGGTTCAATGCCTTGCTCCCTTGCTCAGTGCCTTGCTCCCTTGCTCAGTGCCTTGCTCCCTTGCTCAGTGCCTTGCTCCCTTGCTCAGTGCCTTGCTCCCTTGCTCAGTGCCTTGCTCTCTTGCTCAGTGCCTTGCTCCCTTGCTCAGTGCCTTGCTCCCTTGTTCAGTGCCTTGCTCCCTTGCTCAGTGCCTTGCTCTCTTGCTCAGTGCCTTGCTCCCTTGCTCAGTGCCTTGCTCTCTTGCTCAGTGCCTTGCTCCCTTGCTCAGTGCCTTGCTCCCTTGCTCAGTGCCTTGCTCCCTTGCTCAGTGCCTTGCTCTCTTGCTCTGTGCCTTGCTCCCTTGTTCAGTGCCTTGTTCCCTTGCTCAGTGCCTTGCTCCCTTGTTCAGTGCCTTGCTCTCTTGTTCAGTGCCTTGCTCCCTTGTTCAGTGCCTTGCTCCCTTGCTCAGTGCCTTGCTCCCTTGTTCAGTGCCTTGCTCCCTTGTTCAATGCCTTGCTCCCTTGCTCAGTGCCTTGCTCCCTTGTTCAGTGCCTTGCTCCCTTGTTCAGTGCCTTGCCCCGGGCCTTGCTCCCTTGCTCCCTTGCTCCCTTGCTCAGTGCCTTGCTCCCTTGCTCAGTGCCTTGTTCCCTTGCTCAGTGCCTTGCTCCCTTGCTCAGTGCCTTGTTCCCTTGTTCAGTGCCTTGCTCCCTTGTTCAGTGCCTTCTGTCCCTTGCTCAGTGCCTTGCTCCCTTGTTCAGTGCCTTGCTCCCTTGCTCAGTACCTTGCTCCCTTGTTCAGTGCCTTGTTCCCTTGCTCAGTGCCTTGCTCCCTTGCTCCAGGCCTTGCTCCCTTGCTCATTGCCTTGTTCCCTTGTCCAGTGCCTTGCTCTCTTGCTCAGTGCCTTGTTCCCTTGCTCAGTGCCTTGCTCCCTTGTTCAGTGCCTTGCTCCGGGCCTTGCTCCCTTGCTCCCTTGCTCCCTTGCTCAGTGCCTTGCTCCCTTGTTCAGTGCCTTGCTCCCTTGCTCAGTGCCTTGTTCCCTTGCTCAGTGCCTTGCTCCCTTGCTCATTGCCTTGCTCCCTTGTTCAGTGCCTTGCTCCCTTGCTCAGGGCCTTGCTCCCTTGTTCAGTGCCTTGCTCCCTTACTCAGTGCCTTGTTCCCTTGCTCAGTGCCTTGCTCCCTTTCTCATTGCCTTGCTCCCTTGTTCAGTGCCTTGCTCCCTTGCTCAGGGCCTTGCTCCCTTGCTCAGAGCCTTGCTCCCTTGCTCAGTGCCTTGTTCCCTTGCTCAGCGTCGTACCTGTCTGTCGTAGTTGATCTGTGTTTCCTGCTCAATGTCGGAGTCGAGCTCCGGGACGTCCGACACGTCGCTGTCCGACTCCTCGCTGTTGGAGTCCCCATGACTGTCTGCAGAGGAGACACACAGACACGTCCTCTGTAACCTCCTCATCTAAACCAGTGATTTGGTTAATTGGGTGAACATTCAAACTACTCCCCATTGCAGACATGTATTACACAGCAGAGCTCCTCATTTGTTTAATCTTTGTTCCTCATCATCTAATGTGCCTCACAGATCGTCTCCTCAGCTCTTCCCCGTTTTCCCACCTGCTATGTTGGTGTCCGGTCCTCCGTTCATGACCGACTCTGGCAGAAACCTCCACTGGAAGAGGGCGTGGTCGGCCCCGCCTGTGGTCAGCACCCACTGCAGGTCATGTGACCAGCGGACGTTGGTCACGTGGGCAGAGTGACCGATGTACTTCTTGAATTTCGCTCCTTGGAGAGAATAGACGACTCGCATTTAAACAACAAAACAGAGAGAAGAAAGCATAAAAGACACACGAGTGAAGAAAAGGTAGAGACCTTTCCTCAGACAGGGGAAGCGATAGAGCTTAACGAGGCCGAGGTCGTCCCCGGTAACAAGTACAGCAGCAGCGTGATTGGCATCCACTGCGTTGATCTCGGTTAGATTAGAGTATTTAGGCCAGATGCCGCTGACCTCTGAGCCCAGGACGCAACTCCAGGACGCCCAGCGCTGACCTTTCACCTCCTCCTTACTGACGATCGGCTTCCCCACTGCGAAGAAAAGCGGTGCGCATTTTTAACCGACAATGACATAATTCACTTTTTAATTTCTGCGGCGAAACGCTTCACCCGGTTTATCTTTCAGTTGATGCTGATGATAACAAACAGCCCATTTGCACACCGTTATCAATAATAATCGTTTGTGACAGACAGAAGCGAGAAAAAGGAAACGTGTGCGGTGCAGATTTAAATCTTCCACACTGGAAGAGTTTTTGTGTTGGAAATCTTTAACTTTTACTTAATTTTTCAGACATCATGCTAAGATGATATCTAAAAACTTCACCTTGAATTTAATGGATTTCTTTATTTTTACAATGCAGAGAGAAGCGTTGCAGACATGAGCTGGGATTTAAAGACTCACCTGTCTGCACTCACGTAACTGGTTATATTCCATTTAGATATCTTAAAACCTAAGATAATATACAATATTATATATACAATATATTGTAAAATTATGAGCATTTTTCTACATTACAATGTTCCTTAAGTTTAGCTTCAAGTACCTTAAAACAAGAACATTGATAAGATCAGATAAAATAAGATAATCCGTGCAGCGGTGGGGAAATTGCACACAAGAGACACGGTAAAATAAAAACAAGTAATATAAATAAACAGTAAAAGAGTAATAAAAACAGTCAATAATCCACAAAAGCAATATTATATATACAGACAGAATACAATGTTTAAAAATGTATTTATATTGCACCAGTTGATGCACATTGTTGCCCTACAATATAGAGCACTCTCTTGACTTCCTTATAATTAGAGCACCACTGGACTGCAGGGACTCACTGGGCATTCGGTAGAAGAGGCGTTCGCCAGCTCCATCATTGGTCTGCAGGATTTTGCTGTCCAGAGACCAGTCCAGGTGTGTGATGAAACTGGCTGAATTACAGCATTCTCCTACCTATAGTTAGACAGACAAACAGAGGAGTTATTACACATGCAGGTATTAAAATCCACAACATGTTTTTTCCTTATGGTGAGAATAAAAAGGCAGATTTTTGATCATACTAGTAAAGGAGCTCTTCAGTATCAGCTACAACGCCCAAGTGCCTCCACCTCCACCCGTACCTTCTTGTATCTCTGGGCGACAGCGTAGATGTCCACGAGTCCGTCGTTGGAGCCGACAGCGAGGTACGCTGCGTCTGGAGAAAACTTCATCTCATGGATCACCTCCTTCCTGTCTTTGATGTGAACGACCTCCGTCATGTCTCTGAGGCGGACATGGAAAAACGTTGAGTCAATGCCACGTTACAAGAAAGCAATTAGAGATTTGAATTCAGTGTGTGTGTGTGTGTGTGTGTGTGTGTGTGTGTGTGTGTGTGTGTGTGTGTGTGTGCTACCTGACTCTCAGCACAGTGAAGGATCCGTCCTTCATGCCCAGAGCCAGCTGGTATCCGTCCACGCTGAACGCCACGCTCCGCACCGCCTCCTCCATGTTGCAGCGAGCGATGAGGGCGTGATCAGCCAGACTCCACAACCTGATACACACACACACACACACACACAGACATGCACACACACATGCACAGTTAGATATATGTTTATTAACTAAGACACACACTTATAAACCTGTAAGGAGAATAAGTGACGTGTCGGTGACTAACTTTAAAAAGGAAGCAGGGATTCAGTTGAGTGTGTTGTTACTGGTGAGACATGATGACCATCCAGTTTGAGTAACACATTGGTGTTTAAACGACTCATCAGAACACTAAACACTACAGTTTGTAATAACTAAAACACATGATTGTACAGCTCTGTCAAGTTATGGTGGCAGCAGCTGTTTTATCTTTGATCACGTGTTCAAAAACACTGGATTCTGAGCTCATATGTTTTTAATTAGCCAATGCAATTGTTGTTTCAACAGAAGTGGAGACAGGTTCAACTTTTTTGCCGGATGTTGACACAAAGTTGCTCAAGCTGCTGGAGATAAAAACAAAAACAGTGCGCTTAAATATGAAAACATTTGAGGCTAGAAAGAGGCAATGCAGTGACAGACTGCTGATCCAGCATTGTCAGTTTTTGACAATGAAAATGAGAAAAGCCAACAAACATGTCAGCGTCTTCCCTTGTCTTCACTGCTGCTGTTTATCGGCCGTGTTCAGCTGACTGTGTGTGCTCATATATAATCGGTCCCCCAGGAATCTCAGCAAACAGTGAGCAGATGCTGCAGACGAGCAGAAACCGTCACACTTTAAATCGACTCAAACCAGTCGAAAAGATATTTGTGTGAGTCGTGGTGTCCGTGCGCTGACCTGACGGAGCGGTCGTCGCTGCCGGTGACAGCCAGAGGTTTTTTGGGGTGAACGTCCAGCGCCCACAGCTCGCCCTCGCCGTGGCCCTGCATGATCAGCAGCGGCTTGTCCCGCTCCCTCACCATCACCTGGACGCGGGCAGAAAGATGCTCAGTAACGTTCCACCTCTGCTTTTAACTGATGCTACTTCGAACCTTGACTGTCAAGTTTATGCTAAGCTGTGTCTGAATACCTTTAGTACTCTACTTATGTACACATTTGAGGTACTAGCACTAGTACAAGTATGAGTACTTCTACTTACTTACTTTACAAATTAAGATTTCTACACAAAAAAAAACATATGAAGAGTCTATACAATATGATGTTTTCTAATTAAACTGCATAACAGTGTATACGAGTACAGATGAAATTATAACTCTGTTAATCAATTAGTCAATTGACAGAAAATGAATTGACGACTATTTTCATCAAATTATTGTCTTTATTATTAAATATGAAGCAACCCAGCTGTATATAAAGTAATTTAATTTAGCTCTTAACCAACTGCAACATTAAAGTGTTGAACACATCAATCATTTTAATTCAATAATATAATATTACCCTGAAATGAGCGATTCTGCACATTCGGTAGTACTATAAAATAAAATAAAATGTTACTACTTCGGTAGTAACATTTTATTTCCAATGCAGGACTTTCACTTATTACTAAATTGCTTGTATATTGTCTGATTTACTTGTTAACCTCATTACTGTAAATGCTCATAGGGCAAACTAAAACTCACCTCTGCAACGCCTTGTAATTATGTTATGACTCAAGGTGGACTTATAAATACACAAAGAGTGTATATGGCAATAAGAGAGGTGATTAAAGAGGAATCCTCATTTGTTTTCTGTGGCTGTTTTTATGGAAATGTGGATCTTTCAGATGAATTTAAGGAGTGCCTTTGCTTTTTCCGGTTCCACATGTTATCATAAGTGTGCAATGCAGCGTGGGACTCACACTGGTCTGGTCTTGGTCTCTACTTGGTCTCGGTTTAGTTGATCTTGAATACAATACTGCTGACTGGGTATCACATGTTGCAGTGAGGTTAGCCAGCGTTTAGCTCACCACAATAAAAGCGTCTCTGCAGGGAGGAACAACAGGGGGTTGTGTTTTTGTTCCCTTTCATTTGTCTCACCTCAAAGATCTCGCTGTCTTGAGTTCCCGCCAGGATTCGGTCGGCTCGCCAGCAGACGCTGCGAATAGACAGTCCTGGAGGAGGAGGAGGATTAACATTATTTTTACAAGTCAAAGGCTCACGTTAGGCTTTTAAAGAACTGCACCAGGGTCCCATAAGCGCGAGTATAAACAACAAGGCTGTGAAGAAGCACAAATTGGTTAAGAGTCTCATTTAACCACTTGTTAGAAACCGTCCTTTTTAAGACATTTAAAAGCTTCAAAATTCACGAGAGGGATATTAACTGTCGCATCTTATGTTGTAGAGCAAACCGTTAACATATCTTAAGCTTGTGTTAACCACAGACTTTATTTCAGGCATCTAAGCAAGAACCCGTTAAAATTGATCTAAGGTCGGTCCGTCCGATGACGTCACAATTACCCAGAGGCCAAAGTGAGACTGTCACAATATTGGTTTTGTCCAACAGTCCAAACCCCAACATTACTACTAATGCATTGCAGTTCTTAACATTATTAAAAGGAAAAGCAGCAAATATGGACTCATTGATTAATGAACCAATCAATGAAACCTCCTATTTTCTAAACTCTTCATTAAGTATGTATTTGACTTTGTACCTCCACTCCGCTGCATCTTGGAGAGATACATAGTACTTTTTTGCAAAAATTTGAAAAATAAAGCTAGTTTATTATCACATCTACAGGAGAATTCAGAAGAGGCAGACTATTAGGGAAAGATGTTGTACTTTTGTCAAGGCAAGAGGAAGTCACAGACACTTTTTTTTCCTTCTTTCTCTGTATTGTCTAACCTCTCCGTCACACTCCTGTTCCCCAGCATCGGAAATTTAATTAGCAGAGCCGTTCAGCAGCACAGCGCTCCACAATTAGAGCGTCTGCTGTCGCTGACGGCGTGAACCGCAGTGTGAGGTTTCCTGTAACTTTGTTAAAACCTCCTCCCTGCAGATTCAGCAGCCAAAGCATCCTGATACCAGACGAGTTCATGAGGTAATTTGGAGGACTTGCCCTGTAAAAGTACTCCAGGAAGTATTTCTGATGTTTCATCTCGGAAGTGTTAATAGCTGCCAGAAGAAAACTTCACCTTAACAAATTACTGCTCTCAACAACCCAGAGGAAAGAAATGTGAGAAAAATAATTATCATGTCTCGCTTTCATTTAATTTTGACGCCTTCTCTTTTTATTTATTACGTCTAGAATGTATTCTGCTCCTCACTGAGCTTTTTAATGTTTACTCTCATGTTGCTCGTTCTGGTCTGTCAGCTGTGAGAGTGGAGGCCTGAACTAATTATGCATTTCTTGTTGGCCTTAAATACAGCTGTGTATTCTCATGTGCATCTTTGTTTATTGGCCCTAATGGCTGCAGAAGAGGAATTCAGATATTAGTCGTCCGAATTAGACTTTAAAGGGTTCCACTATTTTCTGTGCAGCTTAATTCTTTCGGGCTCATTTTTCTTAATTTTTCTCAAGAAAACTATATACATTATTTATGGTAAAAGTAGACTTCAACACTATTCAGTTTTAATAGATAATATAGAATAGATTTTAAATTAAAGTCATTTTAAGGACAGAACAGGTTATTTAAGTCTTTATCTTTCCTCTCTGAAGGTGAAATTATTAAAATGGAAAAGTCTGATAAACAAGTATTCATGATTCCCAGAGGACTTTCTTTTCGCACCACCACATTGTTCACATTTGTGATTAAACCATCAGAATCTGGTACAAATCCAATGAATTGCCAAGTAGGTTTTCACAGACGAGGAATTTGCGTTGGTGTACTAAACAACAAGAACTATAGTAAAAGAAAATTAAATGAAAGAATTTGAATGAAAAAGAAAAGAAGAAAATTATAGTAAAAATATGAAAAAAAGATTCTAAAAATATGTAATATATCTTAAATAAAATGAAACAGCATCGCAGTTTGTAAGAGGAGAAATGTGTTTATATGGGTATAAAAACGTAAATGTGTGTCTAATATTCCAAGAGAACATCTTTTATTTCACTTTAACTCTCATCCTCCCAACATATTTAACATAATTTAGCTGTTATGTACAATTCATGTCTGTAATAATCTGAAGGAAAAAAAATGATTATTATATGGGAAAGTTAATTTCCATATTGTGTAAAACCAAAATCGGCAGCTCACATGAAGATATTTGTGTTTTCTGCATCTGTCTCTGTCTCCTTAACGATGACTGATTGTGTGTGATACTTAATTAAGAAATTCAGGCCACATTTCTCATCAGTTTTAGACACATGGAAGCCACAAAGTCCAATTTCAATATTGGGTGTTAGTTGCAAGGTTTAGATAAATACATGGAGATACATAATATTGACTGTGTCTCCTTCACTTCTCAACCAAAAGTAAGATATCCAGGTGCAGATTGCAGGTTAATATCAGGTGGAGATGGACAGACAGACTTCACTATCCGTTACTTGTGTGTCCTGTTAACAATCTCTTTGTCCACCAGAAACACCCTGACTGGCTATTTACACCTTTCCTTCTTTAAGTTGAATAAACCCACTGACCTTAAATATCCCTTCATCTCCTTTTCTGAAGGCACATTTTACCCATAATCCTCCTCACCAGAGAAGAATAGAGAGAAGAGAAAAGGTCACTTTGTAATCGAAGTCTCTTTTGTCGTTTGAAGGTTGTGACACTTCAGTCTCCTTCGGAAAGAAGGAGGAGGAGGTGGAGGCTTGAATCTTCCACTTCAGTCTTTCTCTTTTCTCTATGAAGACATTCATGATGTTCAGCTGTCAAGTTCCATCTTTAGTTTTAGACAGAAATGACCTGATTTTCTGTCTTTGAGGAGAAGTTTGCAGGAGAGCAGAGGCGTAAAAGTTTGTCTCCAGCAGGAGAAGGTGACGAAGCTGAAAACCCAGAGGTGGTGAACGTTTGAACTCCTTAATGACGACGATAAGAGATGTTATTCTTTTAGGAAAAGCTGCGGGTATGCACCATTAAGCCCCTGGCCTCCTTTTTATGTCTCCTCCTTCTGAAGGTTTCTCAGGAGGAAGTTTGAAAAATAAAATGCAAGAGGGAAAGAGGTAAATGTTTTGTCTTCTCTGTTTCCAGTCAGAGTTGGCAATGACCTCGTTCTGGAGAAGGTGGAAGTTTAGCTCCTTTAAGGGCTTTGAAGAAAGTTCCTCAGTCGGAGATGGCTTCTGGTTTAACAAGGGTTAAAGAGTTCACCCCTAAAGTCTAATCATTGCCTCGTATTAGTGGGCTGAGAGATGAAGCCACTTCCGTATGATGAAAGTCTCGTCAATGAGTTGACAAATGGATAACAACTAGCTACAGTAGCTTGGATAATAGTGACATTGGGCACTGAATTGAATGGATTTACTGTTTATCAGACCAAACATGAGACGGGTCCTCCTCCTCACTCTCTGCCGCTGGGAGACTACTTTGCGGGGACGAGGAAACATCTTCTCCATCGAGAAAAGCCTTCAGTGTCTCGTTTCAATATTCTCCAGTTCTGATGTAACTGATGCTGTTGCAGCACCAGCGCTAACCTCTTCAGGAGCCGCCATTGTTGTGAAAACGAACTGTCGCTTCTCCGCATCGTCTCACACACACCTAAGCGACGCCCTGTAGCTGCCGGTAGCTCCTCAGGTTGACACAAACTCATTACTTGCTTTTGTGACATCAAGAGAATCCAGCTGACATTGTTGGAGAACCAGATTTTTTTTTTAAACATCTCTGTTTTTAGTGAGCTAAAGCTATAGACGTTTATCGATGAGAGGCCAAAACACGTAGAAGGAAATATCCTTACATTTTTGGACAAAACCTGAGAACGGACTTTCTAGTGAAGTGGGAGACATCTTGTGTCATCTAAGCTTTTACAAATGAATTTGACTCACATTCTGATGGAGACAGCGACGGCATTCATGGATGCCTTTCAGCCGCGTCGCTAACTATGGTGGTATTACTTATATTGTAAGAATTAGAGCCAGTGAGAAGCTCGCTAGCACTAAAGCTAGCTCGGCTAATTCTCGTTGGTCACATGAACTTGGTCTTGCACATCAAAGCATACCCCAGGCTGATGCATGCTGGGACTGTACGCTGGTGTGTAGTGCCGCTGGTTGTACCTTTGTAGCCCTGCTCCGCCTCTCGAAGGTCGATCTTGGTGATCGGCTTGAAGTCGGCGTCCCACAGCCGGATGCAGCCGTCTCTGCCTCCTGTTGCAAAACCCTCCTCACAGAAATACATGCTGAAGATACCAGCCTGCACACACACACACACACACACACACACACACATTTGGATCGTTTATTATGATACCGACACTTATATTTCTGGATCAAAGCTTTAGTTAGTTGATATAAGTTAACTAATGTTTATTACATAATAATTGGTATCTGCATTCATAAACTAAGCAAATCATTATGTTATTATTTTTCTTCTTTTTTACAGCAAATTCACACGAAATGTATGTACAGTATAGTTCATTGAACAGTTTCAGGGTAAAAAGTCTTCTGAAAGAACACATCTAGTTTGGTTAGTTAGAAATGTAAGTTAAAACTTTGCACCAGTTGCAAAACAAAGTTAGGTAGCGTGCAAATATAAAAAGGTAAAGAGCCTAACAATGAGTTGCAAATCCAAAATATGTATACAATAATCAATGCTAGTTCATGTGAACAAAGTTGTTGATATTCAAAAACTAATTTTTTTGCTATTTTCTCATCGATTTTACTGCATTTAAAAAAATCTGGAACATATTCTGTTTATCTAAATGACAAATGTTGAAGGCCTTTTTGTGACTACATTGAATAACAGCAATGCTTTCTTGTATGTTTTCGTAAACACGTAGATTTCTGCTGCCACAGTGGACAACTTTGAATGGAGGTCAAAGGTCGCTCACCCCGTGTGCAGCCTGAACTGTTCGTATCAGGTTGAGCAGCTTCCAGACGTAAATGTCCCCGTTGAGCGCCCCGGAGTACGTCAAGTCATCTTTAGCAGACGCCACGCACAGGATGGTCTGCAGGTCGCCTGTCTTCCCAAAAATCCCCCTCTTTGGAGTGAGAGCGTTACCACACAGAGACCAGAACTAGAGAGAGAGAGAGAGAGAGGACACATGAGACCTTTACAGACAGCAATACATAACATTTCTGGATCCATCGATCTGCTGAAGCGAAGGACGTTTTGTCATTCAGACAGAGGAGACCTTTACGTTCGTGCTCATTACAGCTGCATTCAGACTTGACAGCACAATTACAACAGATTTAGTGGCTCTGAGAGCTCAACACACTGCAAGTTAAGAAAACATCTTAACCAACTCACAGCTGCAAAAATGTGATGCACATCCACTGGGACACGCTAGTTGTCGCCATGACAGTAGCCAGTAGCTCCCATGAATTTCACTCCATTTTTTGGGTCTAAATTGGTTGTTTTTCCGTTTATTACTGGCGGACTAGTGGCATTTGACAGAATACATTCATCAACATCGGAAAAGGAAGCGTGGGGATTAAGTGCAGCGGACTTTGAGACAACGAGCCAGACCTGCCGGACCAAACGCTACCAAACTGGCCCAGGGAGGAGAGGAGAGATGGGAGCTAAACTAACCCAGCTAGGACCTGAGGCTGCTCCACCTCCACATGTTTGATGCTGAAAGATAAGGTGGATGAAAGCAGCGGGAGGTTGGTGACTGTCGAGCCCACGTCTTCACAGAGACGTGGTGGACTCTGTGTTTGCATCATGATGCTCAAACATCAGTCAAAGCTGACGGACAATGTCTTCCTGATGTTGTATTTGTATTCTGAGATTAAATTAAGATGTTTATCGAGCCAGAGAATTGTTTTTGTTGCTGCAGTTTACATTCCTTATGATGCAAAGTTAAGACATGCTCTCCAGGTAATGCATTTCTGTTTTGTGCACTAATGTTTTTCTTGAGTTGCAATTAGGCTACAACTGCATTTTGTTTTGTGCATCCCTGTGTTGCATGAAGGCAATACATGATCCTTGAATCCTTGAAAGTAATTAGTCTCACATCTCAAGTTTCTCATTAGATTTAACAAACAGCGAACCGAAAAAGGAAGTCTTGACCCAGATATCTGCTGGCTACACTTGAACCCCATAATTATAGTTCCTTGGCCGCATCAGAGATTATAATACGTAAAAGGCTCATGTTTGACCATTTAAACCGGGAGCATCACTTTTTAGTCTTTTTCTGTTTTGTTGCTGCATTTCTGTGCATTTTGTCTAGTGCGCGCGCGTGTGTGTGTGTGTGTGTGTGTGTGTGTGTGTGTGTGTGTGTGTGTGTGTGTGTGTGTGTGTGTGTGTGTGTGTGTGTGTGTTACCTTGATGTGTTTGACTCCACAGCTCACCAGACGGTTCTGTTGAATCGGATCCCAGCTGATGTCGAAGATCTGGAGGACAGAGGACATGTTAGCACATCAGTCTATGTAACACACACACACATGCACACACACACACACACACACACATGCACACACACACACACACACACACACACACACACACACACACCCTGTCTGAGTGTCCGGTGGCTGTAGCCAGGATCTTCCCTCTCTTCCACTCCCAGATACACAATGTGTTCTTGGCATCCAGGCCGACCGAGGCCAACCGCTACAGAGGAGAGAGAGAGAGAGAGAGAGAGAGAGAGAGAGAGAGAGAGAGAGAGAGAGAGAGAGAGAGAATACAAATGTAAACATTGTGATTTTCTTTGAAAAAAGAAAAGGTGACTTTTTCAATATTAAATATGTATATAAAATAAACTTTCCTGAACCTTAACCGAGAGCTTTGAGCTCCTTAAACAGAATCATGAAAATCACACTGTAGTAAATTAAAAAAATACTTTGAGAGGGATTTATTTTGCAGATATTTTCAATATAAAAGTTACATTTAAATTATTAGAAAATAGAAATGTTCAGGCAACTAACGTCAATACATTTCAGCAAATTAACATAATTTCATAAATGTAGGCTTTGAGTTTATCACTTCATAATTTGTTATAATAATCTGTTAACTTAAACCAAGTTAGAGTAAAATTGTATTTTACGTCATTATCATGTTTTATAAGGCAATGAACGCTGAATAGTATATGCGAATAAAAGAACAATGTTTCTAATAACTTAAAGCTACTAAGGGAACTTTGTTTTTGTGTTGACTTTGGCGGTCCCTGTGGACAAAAGAGGTAGTGTTTCAAAGCAGCAGAGTCCCTTTAGAAAACCTCTCATTTTACTGCAGCAGGGTCTCGTTTACTCTTGTTTCATAACCAGTTAAAGGTTCTTCACAATAACTTTAACTTGATGAGTTAAATAAAAGCTTTATTAGACATTTTGTCAACTGAAGTCGTAATTATATGTTCTGAAAGTGATAATTAAACAATTTATACTTGAAAGTCACAAACTTTACTGATTGCAGATTGAGTTTATAATAAAAGAAACAGATTATGAGATTTAACAGTAAACGATAAAGTACACAAAACACAGGAGTTCAAATTTGTTTAAAGAACGCGTTTACAGAACTTTCTGACTTTCTGATTCATTTTAACAGCATATTAAGATTTGAAATTATCAAAACTCGTTCGCTTTTGTTAAACCTTGATTTGTTGGCACAAATTAAATTCTTACTTTGAATGCTTATAATGTAGGTCTCTACGCCCTACAACTTATTTCTGTTATACTGTAACTGAAACTGAGTCCTCCCATCTCACAACCCCTCATGTAACTTTCATTCATTATCATTTAAATAACCTATTTTCTGATGGCGTTGAAAATGAGTTAACAGCATCCTCTGCTCCTCTTTTCTTATGTGAAGACAAAGTTGGACCAAATCACATATTTAGCAGCTGATGCTCAGCTCTTAATTACATTTCCTTGGAAGGGCAGCAGCGGTGCAGAAAGCATAATATAAAGTATTCAAGATTCTGAGGTATACGACTTAATTATAAATCAGCTGCACCAAAGCCCGAGCACCTGATTTATTATTCAGCTGGATTTATGATTATTTTATTGATTCAGTGTTTACTCTGATTTACTCCCAGTTGTTAAGTCATCGTGACCGA